>JABSTQ010000204.1:0-18854 GCA_013358835.2 Ixodes persulcatus
TGTCATGTGGGAAAAAAATGTGAACAGCTCGGTAAAACCTCACTCTCGTAGTGACTCAATTAAAACGATTACTGTAAACGGGGAGTGCATAACTGGCGCCGCGATGGCTGACAGATTCAATAATCATCTCGTGGACTTAGTTGATAGCGTTCACTCTGTCAACGCTTGTGACCTAGTCGATAAAATGTCGGAGAGTGTTTTTCTTCTGACTACTTACGACAGTGAATTGATATCAGTATTTAACAATTTTAGAAACAGTAAAAGTAACGACGTGCGTGGCATTCAGATCGGGCCTGTAAACCGTGTAATTCATTCTATCGTCCCTTGTTTGACCCACATTTATAACCTCACCCTTCAGGATGGGTGTTTCCTAAAAAAATGCAAGTGGCCAAGGTGTCCGTCCTCCACAAGGCAGGGGATAAGAACACCGTGGGTAATTACAGGCCTGCGTCTGTATTGCCGGTATTCTCTAAAGGACTAGAAAAAATTATGCACATGAGACTATATGCTTTCTGTGAAAAACACTCAATTATTACCCCATGTCAATTCGGTTTTTGAAAGGGGTACTCGACAGAGTTGGCGCTACTAAAACAGAAAGAAATGATACTTACAAACATCGAAAACAGACCGCTAATATTAGGCTTATTTATCGTTTTTTCGAAGTCATTCCATCGCCATAACCATAAAACTTTACTGCAGAAACTGGACCTTTGTGGCATCAGGGGTGTTGCCTGAACCTAATCGAAACCTATTTGCAAGACCGTTATCAGTACGTTGAAATTGACGGGGAGCGTTCAAACTTAGATAATAGCGTCAACTACATAATATACGCAGATGATACAAGTTTGTTTTTCTCTGGAACTAGCATTGACGTCATTATAGGAAGAGCTAATCAATTCTTGCAGAGTATAAACGTTTGGACCTCCGAAAATCGTTAACAATAAATGTTGCAAAAACTAAGGCAATTATTTTCCGCGCAAAAAATACAAGCTGCACCAGCAGCCAGCCGGGAGGGCTTTCTTTTGCCTCACGAGATGTGGAAATTGTAAAAAAATGCTAAGGTGCTTGGCGTAACTTTTAATGAACATATGCTGTGGGATGAGATGGTGCAGGACACAACCATAAAGCTCTCAAAGGTTCTAGGCGTTTTATATAAATACCGTAATATCTTACCATCCTCGATAATGCTGCTTATATATCACGCCCTGTTCTGCTCATATTTCGATTATTGTTTTCTGGTTTGGGGTACCACTATGAAAACGAACGTTCAGAGACTTTTTATAATGCAAAAGAGGGCAATACGAATAATATGTAATGTAGCGTATGATCACTCCACGAAATCTTTGTTTAAAAAGCTTGACACTTTAAAAATCACGAATTACTATAGTTACAAGCTTTTGATGTAATATAAAACATCATTAAACAACCCTGTTAGCGTTTTTAATTCAGTCTCAGGTTTGGAGTCGCGGGACGCAACATACAGCCCTCGTCATTCTCGAAACTGGGCCACACCGCGCTCCAGAACCACTTATGGTGACCAGAGACTGGCTTTTACTTTCCCAAGAATTTTAAACAACCTTGAAGCAAAGGGAATTTCCATGGCAAACACAAGCAAAAAGAAAATTCGTGACCTATTTGAGTGTTCTATTGAATAGGTGTTGTCATGTTTTGAAGGTGCAGAGGCAGTTGCGTATATATTTTTGAAAGTCAATGTGCATTGTAGTGTGCTCATTTTTAAACTCTCGGAGCAGGCGTGTGCTACTCTGAATTATATTTACCTTGTTTAGCCCTTCGCACTGTATATAATTGACACCACTGTCCTGTGTTAGCACTCGATTACCGGTCTTTATATATGTTACATTGTTCTTTCACTCATATGTTGTGTTTCTTCTGCGGATGTAAAGGGAAGGCGGGGGCTTTGTCAAGTAGCGACATGCTGCTTTTTTTCCCTGCCTTCCCCTCTCAGATGGAGAGGAAATAAAATTGATTGATTGATATACCAGTGCTGCATTACAGACTTCTGGTCGTTTATAGGCCCAATAAAGAGACACGATGATGCTAATCATGATGATTCGAAAATAATAGAAAATAGCAAAGATGCTGTTTTCCAGGGGATACAAAAATTTATATATTCTGCATAAATATAAGAATAGACTCCATTCAAACCTTGAAATTTGTATTTTACATATCCTTAATCAAAATGTTTGCTAAAATTGGCTGCAAAAGGGCAATATTAAGAACAAATATTATTGTGTACAAACTGTGAAGATTACCCCAAGTCACATAAGAAGAAAAACGCCCTATTTGTAAACCCTAAGATGAAAAAAAAAAGCAGGAAAGAACGAAACTCCTCTTTGGAGAGAAATTAATTTTTTCTTAATACTTTCGGTAGAAAATTAAAGCTACAGAAAACTGCGATTTTGAGAAGATCGTTAGGCCTACTTCTCAAAATAAATGTGATGGCCACGACATCGCAATTTGAAAAAACTGCCAGAAATAGGAGCGCTAAAATATATGCATTTTCTGTTGTCGTTTTGGTTTTTCAATTACATATTTGACAAATTTCGCAACATCATCGGTCCTTAATATTTTTGTAATTTAAATATGAAGATTCATAAATAGTCGAACACCATAAAATCCAAAATCATTTCTTTCTTTTCAAAATATTGTCTTTTTTTAAACTCACATCTCCCCTTCGCCATAATAAATTAAAAATCAGAACATTATTCATCTTATTTTGTCGTCTGGTATCTGTTTGGGAATGGCCAACTTCGACGGAGAAATTTTATTTATTTATTTATCTATAAATACTACATACTCCAATTTGGAGACATTGTAGGAGTGAAAAAACACTTCAAATATAGAGAAAACAACAGTCCAACACCCGACAGTGCCTAAAAATGAACAATGGGCTCTCACATAAATACACCTCGAAGCATAAATACAAAGGTCAACCACGCCAATTCATATAATAGAACAAAAAGGTACACAAGAAAGAAACAAAAGAATGAGCCCTACATATCACAGCCACAGCTCACAAAAATAATACACACTGAGCAAAGGAAAAAAAATTACAGGTAGTTGTTTAAGCGATTAATAAATTCTGGCAAGCTGCAAGAATGAACCATTTCCGCGGGTAACTTGTTCCACTCATTGACTGTTCGAGAAAAAAATGAGTACTTAAAAGCATCTATTCTGCAGCTAAACTCGGCGAAGGCTCTGCTATTTCGATTTCTGAAAGGATATCTTGGGACCCCAAGTAATGTTATGTACAAAGATTTATTCGGGCTTACATGACCGGAACTTAGAGTAAACATAAACTTCAATCTGTCCACCTTACGTCATGCTGCATTGTTGGCAAGCCAGCCTGCTCATAACGGGCTGAGACTGAGTTAAGACGACCATATTTGTTAAAAATAAAATGGAGTGCTCTTTTTTGTACATTTTCAAGTAAGCAAATATTTTGTGCAGTGTAGGGATCCCATACGACCACAGCATATTCGAGAGTAGAACAAATAAATGTCTTATAAGCGGTCAGTTTAATATCCACGCTAGCTTGTCTGAAATTTCGACTCAAGTACCATAGTTTCGACAGTGCCTTACGCACTATGTAGTTAACATGAGTATTCCAACATAAATCGTTACTAAATTAGAACTCCAAGGTACTTATAGGAGGAGACTTCTGAAAGGATATGACTCTCCAATGCGTATTGATAAGTTAGAAGTTTGCGTTTGCGAGTAATGTGCCTGTCGACACTTTTTATGGGGTTTTATGACATTTGCCAGGTCGAGCACCATGCCTGCAATTTTTCGAAGACGAGTATTAAGTTGGACTTGGTCATTTACATCACGGACTTCAGTGTACAATATATATCATCGGCAAACGAGGGTAATTTCACAGAAATGTTACGAGCAATGTCATTAATGAAAATCAGGAATAAGAGAGGTCCAAGGACGGAACCTTGCGGGAACGCCTGATATTACCGAAGCATCTGAAGATCGAGAACCGCCAATTTTAAGAAACTGGGATCGTGATTCTAGGTAGCCTCGTAGCCAATTAATTAAATAATCATTTCTCGAGATAAATGTAATTTTACAACCAACTTAATGTGAGCCACCTTGTCAAAAGCTTTAGATAGATCAAGAAATATTGCATCAATTTGCCCGGTACGGTTAAGAGGGGTACTAAATTTATAAATCATTTCAATAAGCTGGGTCGTGGTGGACAGACCTTTACGAAAGCCATGTTGGTTGAGACAAAAAAACCGGTTGAGCTCCAAGTGGCTTAGGAAAGAGAAGCTGACAGAGTGTTTCTTTGGTGATAGGTATCTCTAAACGTTTGCTGGTGATGACTTGAGGGAGTTGTGCAAAGTAACGCTGAAAAATTTATCGTTTTCATGAAAAAACAGTTAGGGCGCAGGCGAGCTGGTGTAGGTTTACCTTCTTGTTAGACCACCTGAGACTGGGTGGAAGAAACACGACGATCGTCTCAAACACAGCTAACCACTTTATTCAGTGCTCCCTCCCATTATACATCATAAACCCAAAAACGTCACCATAAAAAACACTCCAAACAATGGCACCAAGGGGACAACACGCCTTGACTTCGCAGCCAAGCTTCTCTTAAAAAAAAAACGAAAAAAAAAGACACATAAGAACCGCTTTGAACTGACAAAAGGTACACACACATCAAAACATCGGCCGAAGTTAACATTCTTTGACCTCGCAGAAACTCGTATCTTTACAAAAAATGAACAATCGAACCACACGGAACCGACTGCAGGTTGAACCCATCCACCTGTTACACCTTTTTTTTTTTTTACGTACGCATACAAACGAAACAAGATCATGAAAAAAGAGGTACTTCTCGCAAAAACACAAAACCTGTTCAATTCATACTCGCAGAAAAGCTTTCGCCCTAACTTAACTTCGGCCGATGTTTTGATGTGTGTGTACCTTTTGTCAGTTCAAATTGGTTCTTATGTGTTTGTTTTCTTTTTTTTTTCTTGTTTGTTTTTTAAGACAAGCGTGGCTGCGAAGTCAAGGCGTGTTGTCCTTTAGGTGCCATTGTTTGGAGTGTTTTTTATGGTGACGCCTTTGGGTTCAGGATGTATAAAAGGAGGGAGCACTGAATAAAGTGGTTAGCTGTGTTTGAGACGTCGTCGTGGTTCTTCCACCCAGTCTCAGGTGGCCTAACAAAATGGTTATCGTTTTCGTTTGATATAATGAATGATATTGATATCAGTCTGTCATTCAAGTCTGCAACAGGTGCCGACTTCTTGTTTAATCGCTTAATTTGTCAAGTCAAATGCAAAATTTCGCGGTTAATCCACGGGTTACGTTTTCGCACAAATATATGCAGACAGTGATGAATAGTGTCCTTGACGATGAGACACAATTCATCAATACTATAGTTATTCGTAAAGCACATATTTTCAAAAGAGTCAAAGGCCAGTTCAAGAGCATCAAGGACAGATTCATCACATAACATGATTTGACGCGGAACTACAGAACCTCGAAGACTAGATAAAGCGAGGGGGGGGGGGGGGGGGGAGGGGGCTGCAAGTCGACTTTTGACCATGCTAAAATTTGTAATCTCCTTCTTGCAGGCAGGCATCAACAAATCCCTCTAACTACACCCCTTGCCCCTTTCCTTAAGAGGGACATGTTGTTGCGCTACCGCCGCACTGGTGTAGTCTTAATAAACGTTTATACATTCATTTTGTTTTTTTACGCCTCGTTCTTTTACTACCTGTTTGAACTAATTTAGCAATGCTATAAGCGACTATTTGTCATATGTAGTGCGTAAATTTGACCTTGCAAATACGGCAAAAACTTCCAGTCTAATTGCGCGCAGATCGAATGCCAACGGTGTGCCATCTCACGGGCAAAGAGGAGAACAGGCGGAAAGGCGTAGACATTTGCAGACGATCAGCGCTTTCTGCACCGCCTCGAAGCTCGTATTTAAACGTGAACCATGAACCACATAACCCTGACAGAGCAGTTGGAAACTGTCCGTACTACAGGCTCTCTAGACTGTGAATTAACGAGCGCAAATGACTAAGACGAGAAGAGACAGGACAGGCTCTCTACTTAAAACAATGGCACACCGGCGTCATCTATCGCGTAGAGCTAGAACACACACTATGTATGAGAAATGGTCTCCTATAACATGGTCAACATTACACTCTCAAGAAACAAGAATGTAAAAGGGTGTATCGTTACACCCTTTGTCCCCTATATTACACCCCAAAACTTCATTTCGACGTACAGAGCCCCATAGTCGAACAGACGGCCCCAAATTTTACGAAGGGCTTCATAACGGTGCGAAATAACGTTTTAAATAGCTAAAGTACGTATCAAAAACCACATAAAGAATACACCGAGTTTTTACAGTAGGGCCAAGAAAACCCCGATTATGTTTTTTTGTAGTCAGTAAAACGTACATTAGGTATTTTAATAAGTTGTACCACACGGCTATCAAGCCCCTCACAAACGTTTGGGCCGCCTGTTCGACTGTAGGGCTCCGAATGTCAAATTGAAGTTTTGGGGTGTATTATATGGGACAAAGGGTGTAACGATACACCCTTTTACACACTTTTTTCTTGAGAGTGTACTTCATGCACAAGGGTAAAATAACAATCCGTAAAGAGTACAGAACTCTACATGTCTGTCAGAAGTGTTCCAAAGGCTACTCGATAGGCGGTGCCAATCTGTGCCAATGTGCTAAGCGGTTAAAAGAGATCGCAACACACTCGGTCACAATTAAGGCTGGTGCACACACTTGCGTTTGATGAGGACTGGGGTTTTGCGGTCTCTTACGGCGAAAGAACACACTGGTGAGGTGGCCCTGGAACTGAATTTCACTAGCTCGAAGGTTTTGCGTTATTTGCGAGATCAAATGTACGCAGTATCTCTATGAAAGGGCCGTTTATAACGCCGACAAAAGCTTCTTTTTCGAGCCAAACAAAGAACGAATATTGCGCTGAAAAAATTGGGAATATACATGAATATACAGGGTATACAGTTTGTGTGCACCACGTCCAGCCGCCATGACACGGGGAGAGAAAACCTTCCGGTTCTCTTATGTTTACCTTGTGTTTGACTGGGTGCTCGACGACTCTTGCTTCACCAGCGAGCGATTTCATAAGAGCTACGCTCTGGAAATGCCTCAGTGTCATACTTTTACATTAGTCTATGCGTAACGGCACAGAAAAATGTCACGAGTGATGTTTTTTTTCGATTTTCTCGGGGCGAGGGACGCCACCAACGTGGTAGAGTGCCTTAGAGCGAGAAACTGGCAGATGAAAGTGACTCCCAATTGGCCGCCTCCATGTTGCACATTTTTGACCACTAGACACGTGACCTTATAGTTTTACTTCTAGATGTTAACGAAGTACCACGCACAACTAATTGCTTATTGATCATTAATAACAGTACCGACGAGATAAGTTATGTTTCGTTTGTTTTAAGTCCTAAAAGTGCTTTTACAACAAAAAAATTCGGGCAGCTTCGCAATGCCCCCGCTAGACACCGTTAGTCGCGGTGCTGTATTTTGGGTTTGTATCGGAGAGAGACACTAATCTCTGGGGCTAACAGTATAAAAAAAAATAGTCTATCGTGTTTTTTACTACGATCGCAATACAAATCTCGGCTCAGTTTTGCAAAGAACCCTCAGAATTTGATACAGTCACGTGTCCAGGGGTCGAAATTCGACAACATGGCGGTGGCCCAGTGGGGGTCACTTATGCTCGGTGAACGGGATACCAGTTTACCACTATAAGCCCCTCTACCTCATTGGACGCCAGCGACGCCGCCCAGCCTGGTAATCGCAGGAAGATGGCATTGGCAGACGATGCTAGCTACTTCGATGTGCTGCCGACAGATGCCGCAACGGGACAAACGCGAGACTCCGGAGCCGGCGCCGCGGCTCCTCGACTGATCATGTCCGTACAACGATGGACCATTACGACCCCTGCAAATGCAAAATGTGCGGTGATCTGGAAAATAAACCGTGTATACAAATGCCACCAAGTCAAAAAACTAGGAAATGTTGTATTGCTGAGACTTGTGTCGCGCGAAAGGAAGCGTTATAAACACTTTTTGAAGATTATTTCCTAAAACCAAGACCCTGCTAGGTGACCCCTGGGGGGAGCTCGGAGTGCATCTTCGGCACTTGGGGGAGGAAGGTGCCCATTGCCGATGCCTTGCCGTTCACGAAGTAGTTGAACACGTCTGGGGATTTTAAGTTTTAATTCGCTCTCAAGTAAATGAACCAGTACAGTCGATTAGGTAATCCTGAAGATGCGCCCACGATACCTTCGGCAGGTTTGTCATTTGTTTAAGCAACAAGTGCTCTTCCTTTGCACTCAAGGTATGAGTAAGGCATGTCAATACCGTGTAAGTAAATTGCGGGAGGTACTGAAATTGGTTATCGGCGTTGAGACTTCTAAGGCATGCGCTACTCGCTGGCGGTCCTTAAGAAGAAGAAAAAACTGTAGCCAACTTGAAGAAACAAACTGCCCCCGGAAGTTCGCTGGTTATTTGTTTCTGTTTACATCCCCATAGAAAAGGAGAGCATATAACTCAAGCCCCGAACAGGGCGCCCCTAGCGGCAAAACGATTTTCATCGTTAGGTCTTTTTTAGCCGCTGCACACCTTTTTAGACGCTGAATATGCAAGAACCTTAAATACCACACTAGGCTCGCGCAATTCGTTAGAATTGCTTCCCGACGAGCAGGTGGCGACAACCGCTAGGTGGCAGAGAAACAAATAAGAGAGCTTGTATTACAGTGAATTTCCAACCGTACCTCGGCAAACCTCGCTCATGAGGGCCCTCACTTACCATCACTCACCCTCATCTTCACAGGTGAGGTGAGGGTGAGTGAGTTTCTGAACCAAGAAAATTTATGAGTGTGAGGGTGACTGAGGGCCGTGAGGGCTGTGTGGGTTGTGAGGACAGTGAGTGCGTGAGGGCAGTAAGGGCGGTGAGTGCGTGAGGGGCGTGAGGGGTGTGAAGGCCATGAGTGCGTGAGGGCGCTGAGTGCGTGAGAGACGTGATGGCCATGAGTGCGTGAGGGGCGTGAGGGGTATGAGCGCGCGAGGGCCGTGAGGGCCGTGAGGGCGATGAGTGCGTGAGGGGCGTGATGGTTGTGAGGGCCATGAGTGCGTGAGGGCCGTGAGGGCGGTGAGTGCGTGAGGGGTGTGAGGGCCCTGAGTGCGTGAGGGGCGTGAGGGTGGTGAGTGCGTGAGGCCCGCTTCAGACCGAGCATCTTTCTCAGCCATTTTGGTGTTGCTCACGGGTTGTTCTCTAGCTTTACTTAGATCGACACGAATTGCTAAGATCGGCTTCAGCTCAAAACAAGTGAGCAATTCTGTGCAATTCGAAGACGTTTAAAGGGGCTGTAGCCAATCGGGAACGCCATATTTTCACGTGATACCTCCTGCCCGTAATGATGACAACAAAGGGCTTGATTCTGGTTTGAAACTGATCGTTTTTGGAAATAAACTGTTTCAGAAAGATGCATTAGTATTCTCAACGATATTTGAATGATAAAAACACGTTTATAGTGCGTAATTGAGTGTCTACCCTAATGAAAAATTCACCAGGCAATCCTGGTGTGACATCAAAGAATTCTGGCGTGACCCCAGAAGATCTGGTGTGCTCACCAGAAATGCCGGTGTATCGAGTACACCAGCCTAGTGTGCCCACCAGAAATGCCAGCGTGCCCGCACACGAGCCTGGTGGGCACACCAAGAGGGTCTGGTTTTACACCACAAAGGATCATGTGCCCGCAAGGCAGCCTGGTGTGCACACCACGCAGTTTAATGTGACACCAGTGTTTTATTTTCGTTGACTTTTCCCCCCGTCCGCGAGCGTGTCTTTAAATTGGCTTGAGTGACGCCCCTTCCCCCGACATGGTGCCTCGTTTCTTCCCGTCATGGTGGTCGCCACAGAATCCGCGGCGGGCTCCTTTGTGCTCAAGAAGTGTCCCCCTCGTCCCCAGCTCTTTCCCGGGTGGCCTTAAGTAGCTTGGGCGCTCGCCTCTTCGGGGGTTTCCCTTCCCCTTTCCGCCAGTATTCTTCTTGAAGTTTGAGAAAATAAAGGAGTCTTCTCTGTGAGACGAAGCCGAAAGGATGCGTGTCGGTGCGCTTTCCTGACTTCCGACGAGCTAAAGATAGTTCGACATGGTCTGGTAGCCAAACAACATAGAAAGCTAGTAATTATTACAGTGTGTGGTGCCGAAAACCGGGAATTAACGGCCAGATCATTCCTACTTCGAGCCAGGAGGGCGTCGACCGCCTGACGCGAAAAAAGACTACCCTGCGAGCCGTCACAACAAAGATAATCAACGTGATTGGCGTCCTGCTGGCCACGGATCCAACCGACATCGGTGAGCTCAAATAAAGATTTGACATTCTTCTATTTAAGGAGGCCTCCCTGAAAGAGCCGGACAGAGAATTCGAGCCATCTGTCGAATATAATGCCTTAGAAGAAAAGATAACTGGCGTAAAGAAATACACCAGGCCGAGGGCTGGTGTGACTTGATGTTGCCAGACTTTTTCACAGATGTGATTTGGGATATTTTCACACTAGCAATCTGGTGTTCTGGTGTGACACCAGAAATCTGGTGAGTTGGTGTGACACCAGCAATCTGGTATTTTGATGTGACACCAGCAATCTGGTGTTCTGATGGGACATCACGTTTTGTTGTGGTGTGATACCAGAGCACCTGTTGACTCGGTGTTGCTTTACTCACAAAAAAGGGTACAATGATAAGTTGTACAACAACGCTGCTGTCATAATTACTTTATTCAAAAAAGCAAAAAAGCACAATAGTAAAGCTTCGGAACCTTTACTGTTGTAGGGAGTTGGGCGTGATCAACTGGAGTTTGTCCGGAGCCACTGCCATGCGTCGAAGAACCGGACGCCCTGTCGTTCTGCAATTCTTGACCTTTCAGCTTGCGGTTGACTCGTGTCTTATTTACCCTGATCCGTTCCGCGTACCTCTCCGCGCCAGACTTCTCCTCTTCTAATGCATCATATTCGACATATGGCTCGATTTCCTTGTCCAGCTCTTTCAGGCAAGCCTTCTTAAGTAGAAGAATATCAAATGTTTCTTCGAGCTCACCGATGTCGGTTGTGACCGTGGCCAGCAGGATGCCAATCTCGTTGATGATCTTTGTTGTGGCGGCTCGCAGGGTAGTCCTCTTTCGCTTCAGGCGGTCGACGCCCTCCTGGCTCGTAGTAGGCATGATCTGGCCGTTAATTCCCGGTTTTCGGCACCAAAAAACTGTAATAATTACTAGCTTTCTTTGTTGTTTTGCCACCAAACCAAGCTCGTCGGAAGTCAGGAAAGCGCACCAACAGACATCTTCTCGGCTTCGACTCACAAAGAAGACTCCTTTCTTTTCTCAAGGTTGAACAAGAGTACCGGCGGAAAGGGAAAGAGAAACCCTCGAAGAGGCGAGCCGGCGAGCGCCCCAAGCTGCTCAAGGCCGCCCCGGAAAGTGCTCGGGACGAGCGGGACACTTCTTGAGCACAAAGGAGCCCGCCGCGGGGTCTCCGGCGACCACCAAGGCGGGAGGAAACAAGGCATCCCGTCGGGGGACGGGGCGGCACACAAACTAATAGAAAACACGCTTGCGGACGGGGAGAAAGTCAACAAAAACACAACTCTAGTATCACATTAAACTGCGTGGTGTGCACACCAGGCTGGCTGGTGGGCACATGAGCCCTTCTGGTGTGACACCAGACTCTCTTGGTGTACCCATCAGGCAGTTGTGCGGGTACACCAGCATTTCTGGTGGGCGCACCAGGCTGGTGTGCTCGATACACCAGCATTGCTGGTGGGCACACCAGATATTCTGGTGTCACACCAGGATTCTCTGATGTCACACCAGGATTGCCTGGTGTATTTTTCATTAGGGGGGGGGGGGGGGTACTAAGAACGAATCAGCGTAACTAAGACACGAGTCAACTGCAAGCTAAAATGCCAAAAATTGCGAAACGACAGGGCGTCAGATTTTTCGACGCAGGGCAGTGACTCCGGACAAGCTACAATTGATCACGGATAAATCTCTACAACAGTAAAGCTTCCGAAGCTTTACTGTTCTGATTTTTTTTAAATAAAGTAATTATTACATCAGCGTTATTGTCAAACTTATCATTGTACTCTTTTTTGTGAGTAAAGCAACACCCAGTCAACAGTTGCTCTGGTATCACACCGCAACAAAACTTGATGACACACCAGAACACCAGATTGCTGGTGAGAAAATGTCCCAAATCACATATGTCCAAAAATCAGGTGTCACATCAAGTCACACCAGCCCTCGGCCTGGTGTATTTTTCACTAGGGTAAACAGTGCAAGAAAAATAAAATTTCATGATGATAATGGCAAATTGCAGCAATTGGTTGCTGCGTGTGAACGCGGGTGGCCCGTGTTGCCGGTGTTGTGACGTCAAGTTGCTGTGCGAAATTGTCCCTTCTGAAGCGGGCCTGAGTGGCGTGAGGGCCATGAGTGCGTAAGGGACGTGAGGGGTATGAGTGCGTGAGGGCCGTGAGGGCGGTGAGTGTGTGAGGGGCGTGAGTGCGTGAGGGGCATGAGGGCCGTGAGGTTCAGTGAGGGTGAGTGAAGGGCTGAAGGTGAGTGTGACTGTGAGTATGAGGGTGAGTGAGGGGCTGAAGTTGAGTGCAGCTGTGAGGGTGAGGGTGAGTGAGGGGTTTAGGTGAGTATGGCTGTGAGGTTGAGTGGGGAGGACCTAAAATGCCGACCTCTGTTTCCGACTGCTCGATCGGGGTCCAGTGGGTTCTGGGACCGCGTTCGCAATACCAGCTGCAGGTTCCGAACGCGTCGGTCGTCCGCGAGTGACTCCGCCTTTCTACCTGTTTTCCTCCCAGCCAGACGATAACGCAGCGTATGCGCACTTGCGACCAATCTCCGATGGAGGCGTCCGCCATTCAGCGGCATACCCTCTTCATGGTTTGAGTCGGACCCTCTCCACAGCCTAGGCTCTCTACGAAGGATAGGCGACAGAGGCGCCAATTGTTGCCGCCATGACATGGGGAGAGAAATTCTTCCGTTTTTTTTTTAATGTTTACCTTCGTGCTTGGGTTGGCGCGCCACTACTCTTGGTTCTCTAGCGTGTGATTGCGTGAGAGTTACGCTCTAGAATTGCCCCCGCGTCGGGCTTCTAGGTAGCCAAGGCGCACCGGCACGAACAAAACGTCATAGCTGGAGTTTCTCGAGGCGAGCGATCTTAGGTGATCGGAAGACGGAGTTCGCAAATTTCGATGTGCAGCCGACAGATGGTTAAACATAAAAATATTCACTAATCAAGCCAGGGGCACTGCAAAACTTAAAAACGACTTTCCTTCAAATGCGAAATGACAGAAACACACAAACAAAATTGATGCGAGCCGAACTCCCAATTACCTCCGGCCAAATGGCTCACAAATTCTTACCTGTATAGGTAGGTATCTTCTGGGTATTACACCCTGGTCGCAATCACAGCGGTTCAACAACTCACAAAGCAGCGTGCCACGTTTACAGGAACCAACAGTCTGTATTCAGCAATAACACGCGCAAAGGGCCAAACAAACGAGATCAGGCAACATAGTTTGACGCATGACAATGAACTATGTCGAACCAGTCCCGCTACGAACACTTTCACCCACCTGCACAGCACTTCCGAAGGCGTGGGACGCTCGGATTGGGCCAGTCCCGCTACAAAGGCGCGCACTTGCGACAGCTGTTTGATGCAAACTAGGTTGGTTGAGATCTTCCTGTAAATCTGGGTGAACGCAGAACGAATCGCAATCAAAGAAATAAACAAGGAAGCACGCCGGAAACGCCGACAGCCGTTTTTATGGCAGTTTGAAACCGAAGCGGACTGGTAACCTCGGGATATTTTTCAAAAACAATGATCACTCTATTTAGATTATTTTTTGGGGAATCATAAACCTATTGTCGATATAAACACTATTGTGGCACGGAGATACAATTTCACGGCCAACGTTTTACACGCCAATCATTTCTCCAAGCAGTGAGAGCCGAGAAAAGGTGCTTAGTTTTGTAAGCACCGGGCGGGGCATTTAGCAGGGCTAGCCTCATCTAAATTGGGTCTAACGGCGAAAATGTTGGTTCAATTTTTTTACGTGTAAAAATTTACAAAAGGGTTTGTGTCCCATCTATGCGCTTTAAAATACCTTTTTATCAAAATTTCAGTGTCCTTTTAAGACGCCGGATCTTAAGCAGTCCGAAATATGTCAACTAGCCTCTTAACGTAAATGTGTCAAGTAGCCTTATGCGGTCACAAGCGGTTGCAGGGCAGTCGATCACGCATAAGCGTAAATGGGTAAACCAGAATCTCCATCGGAGGAGGCCCGCGAGCGTGCGCTGCGTAGTCGCCGTTTGGTTTCTGACAGCGGCTTTGAAAGAAGATCGAGCCTTGTGGAAAGAACGCAATTAGACGCTGTAAAACACTGTAACTAGCTAGAAGTCGCGCACTTGGTGATGAGTTTCAAACAGCGGACATGGTCTAGGAAATGTGCTGCTTTGACATTGCAGGTTTTAACGTCGCCCGCTTCTCGAAAATCCGCGAGATCGTGATGCTGGCCGCAAAAGAGTGACCGTGTGTCAGATGTGTTATGTAAGGTTGCCTTTGCACAGGTAGGGAAGAAAGAATTCAGTGTTTTTCACTTGGCCAGCTATTAAGTCAAGTTGCCAGGAAATATTTTAATTTCGAAATAAAATTCTTTGATCATATGTGGCTTGTTCAAACTCAGGAAATCCAGCCGACCTCTTTATTTTGTTTAACGCTTATGGACCGATTTTTAGTCAAGAGGGCTACGAAAGGTGTTACAAAAACATGACACCGGTTCCCATGAAATCAGTTGACCATGTACTTGTCAGGACACGGACCACGCCAGGTTCCACATATTTACGGTGTCAAGTAGTGATGTGTCACATGACGTCATGTGATGCCGCGAAACGTGACGTTATGGTGTCAGGTTGTGGAGTCACCTGACATCCCTTGACACCACGATGGGAAACGTGACGTCACGTGACGTAGTCACGCAGTTGGTATTACGTAACCACGTCACTCTGATCACGTTTCGTCACCGCTTTGCGCTGATAACACCACGAGACCATCGTCACCTGACGTGCGACGGTCAGGTGGTTGGTACCACTATGCGTCACCTGATGTGACATAAGTCACCAGACGTAGAAACGGTCCTTCAGTCTGCATTCTGGGTCATTCTGAGATCTTACGTAGTTTCAATGCAATTACAACTTTTTTAACGAATAAAAGGAACGATTATTGAATGTAGTTTTTCGGCTTATCATTGCCTGAATTAAAGCAGCTTCTCTTGCCTCAGAATGTAGCATGAATATATGTTTTGTTTATTTATCACCGGACTAGGTACGGCAAACCAGTCCTAGCGCGTTTCTAGATAAGTTCAGGCCGGGCATATCCGGTTACCATTTTTAAGTTTTACGAAAAAAATATTTTATAGACTAGCAGTACAAACCAATATCTGTTTCGCGAAAAAATGATTTTTTTTTTTCTTGCGTAAAAAAAAAAAAAAGCACGCTATCATTGCAAAGTGTTTTCTGCGAGCTGCGCGAAGTTGGCGTTTGGGTCACCTATTCCAAACAAAATCTGTAGTGGCTACCGGTCTAGAAATATTTAAAGACAAACTGCGTGTAAGGAGGATTGACTCAAAATATTTATCATTTAGTAATGAGTGATTATATTTTTTACGAAAATCATATGTAAAGATTCTTTTTGTTTTCGAAATGAGCCATTTTTATGCTGAGATAAAGTGGAATGTTTATAACTGAGATAAAGTGGAATGTTTAAGTATCCGTAAAGCTTTGAGCCATGTACCGCGGCCACCTTCGCAGTGTTTTTTTCACGCATTATATGACCGATTCCAGTTTAAAAACATGAAATCGATGCACCGACGGATATAGTCCAAATTTCAGCAAATATAAACTGAGTTTCAGGTTTCTGGATTGTTTCGGGCCGGCTCTTTGCGTTGGCGATAACGCTAATCACAAAGAGAATTAGATGGTTCCACTGGCTTGTGGCTGGGGTAGGCGTCATTGTAGGGCATTCCGAGGATTGTAGACCTTCGTTGTGTTTTGTCGGTTTCTCTTTAGAAAGCAAAAAACAAGGGGGGGGGGGGGGGCGAGTGGGGCTACAAATCTGCGCCTGAGTTGTCGTCGAGCGAAGCAGTAATCAAAGAAATAACCCCAAAGTGAAAACAAAGAAAAACAAAAAAAAAAGAGAAACGCGTGGGGTTTCAGGACATTTCATCGAACCCCGTTTCATCGAAAAAGTGGTCGTCCCGTACCGAAACGTCCAATTACAACAATTGGCCGGTATATTAGAGCACAGCTCTTAAGCGCCCGTTTCCGGTTTGAGCGACGTCACCGTCGGCGTCAGTGTCGGCGTCGGCGTCGGCGTGGCCGCTGGTGTCGCCGTCGGCGGAACCGCGCGGCGATATATAGAAAACGTCCCATAAGGACGTCACACGTGACGTCACGAGTAACTTTACGAGGGTCCCGCGCGTTGCATCATGAGAAACGTCCCATGACGCAACGCGCGGGTCTCACTCCTGACCCGCGTGTTGCATTATGGGACTTCCAAATTAACGTCACACGTGACGTCACGGTCACTCGTGAAGGTCACGACGAACGTACGCCTCCTCCTTGGTACCCTCTCCTCCTCCTCCGCAAGAGCTGCTCTCTAATTCGTCATAACAGGGATTGGTAAATGTCTAATTTTTGAAACAAGGAATCCTAATACCAGAAAAAAAAAAAAAAAAACATGTTGCCAACAAAAAACTTTAGGGCTGGTGGAAGGGGGAGGTGGTGAAACTCCGAATCCATCCTCTTGGGTACAACCCAAGGCGTGTCCTCCGTCGTGCCATCTAAGTGTCTGTGGTACCAGAGGACAATCAGAAATTACTTCATAGTTTTCAAGATTCAATAATTACAAAGAAAGTATCAATTTTCAAATTTTATTGCCAGAAATCTATGACGCATTCAATAAAACGGTGTTCGGTGAAATGTCCGGTCCCAGGTGCGGTTGACCTTCTAGTGCGCAGCAGAACCTTAGATGACTCGCTTTGTGAAAATAAGATGACTGAAAACCGGAATTGTCTTTCAGGCACGTGCAATCTTTTTTGGTTCCGACATAAAATAAAGGTGCGGATCCATGTGAAAGTCATGAATATCGAAAAAAGCTAAGAGGAGAAAATCTCTCCGCAAAACCAACCGACGCGGAGAAAAGCTCATCGGCCTCTTGATGAATGCGGTGGAGACTCACCTACGATTTTCGTTTTCGGAAATGACATTCTTTTGGTATATAGATAATAGCAACATTCTTTTCCCAATTTTTATTTTTTGTAGTAAATTATGATTTCCGGTGCTGATGGGTCCCGACACAATTTGGGGGCTCTCTGTGGTTGGCGCGAGCAATGACGAGGTCACTTCGTTACTGTTCATAGAACTCAATGTTGAGGCAATCTCTTCATAGGAAAAGAGACGTGTCTATTACTTTGTTAATTGTTCCCATCTTGCAGAACTGTTGACTTCCACTTCTTCATTCCTATTGGTGTTGTCGCGGCCGACGTGAGTCCCAAGGATGGACCAGGCTCGGCAGGGGTCCAGATCCAGGCGGAGCTCCAGGCAGAAATTACAGCAGGCGACGATCACGATAATTACAACTCTCCTTTATTTACATGTTAGGCGAGCAATGAGCTCTGACTATACAGCAGCTAGCAGCAGCTAGCCTTGATCTATCTAGTCTTGATCTATCTATAGGTGAGCTAGGTGAGCTGGGTGAGCTCGCTCCTTTTAAAGTATTTCGGTTGCCATGTCATTAGGTGGCAACCAATCGCGACGGTGCACCTGTTTCGTCCCCTACGCCTTATTGGGAGGACCCTCTCTTCAGGTTACGTCACACATCCACGCACTCCGCACCGAAAAAAAGCGTCTTACTCGATGGCGTCATGCGTTAACGCACCAGTCTCTTCGAAGGTGTCGTCCTTCCAGGTGTCTTGGGGCAGGCTGGATGAGATCCTGGCGTAATGCTGGTGTCCGAGGCTTACTGGGTTGACCTTCAATAGATGTCTCGCTTGGGTTGCAAGAAGGGCAGACATTCAGCCGGTTCGACGCCTCGAAGCCAAGTTATTTCGGCGGCGGTGAAGAATGAGGCGACGAGCACCGCCCGTGAGCGAAACATGAGACGACGAACCAAGGCCGCCGATGCCCATCGCCGCCGCCGTTGCCGATTGCAACAGCCCCTCCGCCGCCGGAGAAATCGTTCCAAAGGTGAGCATCCTCCTGGTAGCCTGAAGGAATGACGTGTCTTGCTGCCGTCATGTAGAACCCACTTTGTTCCCAGGACGAGTTCAGCAGCGATAGGAATGACCCCGCGCTACACCAGCAACCGCAGAAAGCAGGCAAGCACCCAACCCAACTCAAAGGAACGCCAGGTAATTAAGTAGGATCAATCAGACACAAACTTCTGCTTTATTTAGCATCTTACCCCAAAGTACAATGTCACACTCAACATAAATCCCATGACAGCTTGAACTGAACTTTCCTAAATTAGGACCAGCAAACCAGTACAACCTCTGAATATAATTGCTCTTTACACACAAAATACTCTAAGCCGACTTGAGTAAATGCACACAGTTTGAAGTTGCCTAAACAAATATATGTTATTCCCTGACGAACACCAGGCCTCATGTTAAGGGCCTACTAAGGCCGTCGGCGTTGCCATTACTCCTGCCCTTTTTGTATATAACGGTTGCAGGGCAATGCTCCAGCGCAAG
>JABSTQ010000205.1:0-10325 GCA_013358835.2 Ixodes persulcatus
ACTGATACAATGTTGCTTAAGCAACATGTCATGCGCTGCAGTTGCGCAACATTTAAATTATGCCGCCTAGCAAACGTTGTACCTTCAACCTTTTCCCGATTGTTAATACACAGTTCCCCAGGCAGCATGGGGTTCGAAACAGTAGCCTAACGCTGCGCCTTTGTCGTGCCAATCAATGTTGCCTCAGAAAAAGATTGGAAACAGTTCACTACACAACGTTGCGATTTTTGCCTCTGTACTACACTGATACAACGTTGCTTAAGCAACATGTCGCGCGCTGCAGTCGCGCAACATTTAAATTATGCCGCCTAGCAAACGTTGTACCTGCAACCTTTTCCCGACTGTTAATACACAGTTCCCCAGGCAGCATGGGGTTCGAAACAGTAGCCTAACGCTGCGCCTTCGTCGTGACGATCAATGTTGCCTCAGAAACTGATTGGAAACAGTTCACTACACAACATTGCGATTTTTGCCTCTGTACTACACTGATACAACGTTGCTTAAGCAACATGTCGCGCGCTGCAGTTGCGCAACATTTAAATTATGCCACCTAGCAAACGTTGTGCCTGCAACCTTTTCCCGACTGTTAATACACAGTTCCCCAGGCAGCATGGTGTTCGAAACAGTAGCCTAAGGCTGCGCCTTTGTCGTGCCGATCAATGTTGCCTCAGAAACAGACTGGAAACAGTTCATTACACAACGTTGCGATTTTTGCCTCTGTACTACACTGATACAACGTTGCTTAAGCAACATGTCGCGCGCTGCAGTTGCGCAACATTTAAATTATGCCACCTAGCAAACGTTGTACCTTCAATCTTTTCCCGACTGTTAATACACAGTTCCCCAGGCAGCATGGGGTTCGAAACAGTAGCCTAACGGTGCGCCTTTGTCCTGTCGATCAATGTTGCGTCAGAAACAGATTGGAAACAGTTCCCTACACAACGTTGCGATTTTTGCCTCTGTACTACACTGATACAACGTTGCTTAAGCAACATGTCGCGCGCTGCAGTTGCGCAACATTTAAATTATTCCACCTAGCAAACGTTGTACCTTCAACCTTTTCCCGACTGTTAATACACAGTTCCCCAGGCAGCATGGGTTCGAAACAGTAGCCTAACGCTGCGCCTTTGTCGTGCCGATCAATGTTCCTCAGAAACAGATTGGAAACAGTTCACTACACAACGTTGCGATTTTTGCCTTGTACTACACTGATACAACGTTGCTTAAGCAACATTTCGCGCGCTGCAGTTGCGCAACATTTAAATTATGCCACCTAGCAAACGTTGGGCCTGCAACCTTTTCCCGACTGTTAATACACAGTTCCCCAGGCAGCATGGTGTTCGAAACAGTAGCCTAACGCTGCGCCTTTGTCGTGCCGATCAATGTTGCCTCAGAAACAGATTGGAAACAGTTCATTACACAACGTTGCGATTTTTGCCTCTGTACTACACTGATACAACGTTGCTTAAGCAACATGTCGCGCGCTGCAGTTGCGCAACATTTAAATTATGCCACCTAGCAAACGTTGTACCTTCAACCTTTTCCCGACTGTTAATACACAGTTCCCCAGGCAGCATGGGGTTCGAAACAGTAGCCTAACGGTGCGCCTTTGTCGTGTCGATCAATGTTGCGTCAGAAACAGATTGGAAACAGTTCCCTACACAACGTTGCGATTTTTGCCTCTGTACTACACTGATACAACGTTGCTTAAGCAACATGTCGCGCGCTGCAGTTGCGCAACATTTAAATTATGCCACCTAGCAAACGTTGTACCTTCAACCTTTTCCCGACTGTTAATACACAGTTCCCCAGGCAGCATGGGGTTCGAAACAGTAGCCTAACGCTGCGCCTTTGTCGTGCCGATCAATGTTTCCTCAGAAACAGATTGGAAACAGTTCACTACACAACGTTGCGATTTTTGCCTCTGTACTACACTGATACAACGTTGCTTAAGCAACATGTCGCGCGCTGCAGTCGCGCAACATTTAAATTATGCCGCCTAGCAAACGTTGTACCTGCAACCTTTTCCCGACTGTTAATACACAGTTCCCCAGGCAGCATGGGGTTCGAAACAGTAGCCTAACGCTGCGCCTTCGTCGTGACGATCAATGTTGCCTCAGAAACTGATTGGAAACAGTTCACTACACAACATTGCGATTTTTGCCTCTGTACTACACTGATACAACGTTGCTTAAGCAACATGTCGCGCGCTGCAGTTGCGCAACATTTAAATTATGCCACCTAGCAAACGTTGTGCCTGCAACCTTTTCCCGACTGTTAATACACAGTTCCCCAGGCAGCATGGTGTTCGAAACAGTAGCCTAAGGCTGCGCCTTTGTCGTGCCGATCAATGTTGCCTCAGAAACAGACTGGAAACAGTTCATTACACAACGTTGCGATTTTTGCCTCTGTACTACACTGATACAATGTTGCTTAAGCAACATGTCGCGCGCTGCAGTTGCGCAACATTTAAATTATTCCACCTAGCAAACGTTGTACCTTCAACCTTTTCCCGACTGTTAATACACAGTTCCCCAGGCAGCATGGGGTTCGAAACAGTAGCCTAACGCTGCGCCTTTGTCGTGCCGATCAATGTTTCCTCAGAAACAGATTGGAAACAGTTCACTACACAACGTTGCGATTTTTGCCTTTGTACTACACTGATACAACGTTGCTTAAGCAACATTTCGCGCGCTGCAGTTGCGCAACATTTAAATTATGCCACCTAGCAAACGTTGTGCCTGCAACCTTTTCCCGACTGTTAATACACAGTTCCCCAGGCAGCATGGTGTTCGAAACAGTAGCGTAACGCTGCGCCTTTGTCGTGCCGATCAATGTTGCCTCAGAAACAGATTGGAAACAGTTCATTACACAACGTTGCGATTTTTGCCTCTGTACTACACTGATACAACGTTGCTTAAGCAACATGTCGCGCGCTGCAGTTGCGCAACATTTAAATTATGCCACCTAGCAAACGTTGTACCTTCAACCTTTTCCCGACTGTTAATACACAGTTCCCCAGGCAGCATGGGGTTCGAAACAGTAGCCTAACGGTGCGCCTTTGTCGTGTCGATCAATGTTGCGTCAGAAACAGATTGGAAACAGTTCCCTACACAACGTTGCGATTTTTGCCTCTGTACTACACTGATACAACGTTGCTTAAGCAACATGTCACGCGCTGCAGTTGCGCAACATTTAAATTATGCCACCTAGCAAACGTTGTACCTTCAACCTTTTCCCGACTGTTAATACACAGTTCCCCAGGCAGCATGGGGTTCGAAACAGTAGCCTAACGCTGCGCCTTTGTCGTGCCGATCAATGTTTCCTCAGAAACAGATTGGAAACAGTTCACTACACAACGTTGCGATTTTTGCCTTTGTACTACACTGATACAACGTTGCTTAAGCAACATTTCGCGCGCTGCAGTTGCGCAACATTTAAATTATTCCGCGTAGCAAACGTTGTACCTGCAACCTTTCCCCGACTGTTAATACACAGTTCCCCAGGCAGCATGGGGTTCGAAACAGTAGCCTAACGCTGTGCCTTTGTCGTGCCGATCAATGTTGCGTCAGAAACACATTGGAAACAGTTCACTACCCAACGTTGCGATTTTCGCATCTGTACTACACTGAAACAACGTTGCTTAAGGAACATGTCGCGCGCTGCAGTTGCGCAACATTTAAATTATGCCGCCTAGCAAACGTTTTACCTTCAACCTTTTCCCGACTGTTAATACACAGTTCCCCAGGCAGCATTGGGTTCGAAACAGTAGCCTAACGCTGCGCCTTTGTCGTGCCGATCAATGTTGCCTCAGAAACATATTGGCGACCGTTGCGCAAAATCCCACAACACTCCCACAACATTCGGAACATTCTCGCAACATATCTACAACATATCAATGTTACTTGGGTGGTTACTTCGCAACTTCGCCGAGAGCTGGGGATTGTCCCACCGTTCCGGCAAGAAAATAATAAGCCATCGAACGGAAACTCGATGTTGTATATAAAAACGTGTTGGAAGTTTGAAGTCGTGGCCTTCTTGCACCAACAGCGACAAGGTTAAGAGTATGATATTGGTATTTTTCTTTCACCCACGTAAATAGGCGCACCGTCGGACAGCCAACTTTCACATTGTGTGTTGAGAATGCAGTTAGTTCAAGCATCCATCATGCTTTTCACTAACATAGACAAACTAATCGAACGCACCGTTTGACGCCAACTTCCTTTACAAGCCGTCGCCATGTTCCGAAACCACAAAAGGAGCAAACCTCGAATTACATATAATAGTGACTACGAAGTAAAATTTATTTCCCCTCACTCTAGGATAAATACACAATTTTTGTTTGTTTTAGTTTTAAAACCTTGCCGGTTCTTTTCTCCCTGCCATCGCGCAGTAAATATTCATAATTTAAACTTATATCGTAGACAACTCGCGGAAAGTCTTATGTCTAAAACATAGTCAGTGGGGGTCACGGTGTGGCAAAAAAGCGAGTCAATTTGGCTCATATCTGGCACAATACCGCTTTCCCGAGACGTGCGCTAAAGATAGGACAAGGGTTCATTATGCCGTTTTTCTTTTGATTATTTTTGTTCATTTTATTTAAATAACTGCAGTATCGGATAGTGAAATGTTACAGTGATGGCTTTAGAAAGATCGTCCTTGTGATAAGGTTTCTTCCTTTCCTATTTTACCGATTATAGCGTCATCAACACACTAAAGCCTGAAACACATGTCACATCGCGCCTTCAAGCAGCGTAACCATAGCAACCTTTTCGCGCGGCGGCGCGGCAAATGGCCACGTCATAGCGTCGGCTCGAAGCCATGCGATTCTTGCTCAGATGTGCTTCACTCTTTAAATATTAAAACCATGATTTAGCTCACTTCTACGAGGACCTCTCGTTTGTTACGTGTGGTGTCTTGAAGAGCACGTGATCCTAAAGGTCCATTGGCACAGGGGCGTTTGCCTATGTCTTCCTACGTTACGTTATAACTAGGTCTGGGCGCTTGACCTAATAACTTCTCTATGAATCAATTAATGCTTTAATCGCGATTGAAGTTTTTACTAGTTCGTCGGTTAAATGTTGACAAACGAGAAACATGTAAAAATTGAACGCTTTCCCCACGCAGAACAGTACGAGTACGCCTGTAAGACAAACAACTCAAGGCGAAAATTTCGCCTAAAGTCAACTGTATGGGCAAGATGTGTAACTCGAAACAAGTGGAGAAGGTTATACGTGTCCAGCCACTTCAACGCCAAGCAATTGTCCGTTTAGCGCAGCTGCGGCTATTGCCAACAATCAAAGAATTTCCCTGTTGCACAAAAATATTAACCCACCTGTTTGCTTCTGCGACTGGAGTAATAATGTCTGAGTGCGGGTGTCGTTTGGCTTTCTCAAATACATACTATAGTTGATTTAAATTGTGAAGTTGTACATTTTGTATTTTATCACATATTCAACGAGGTCCAAAAGGTTTAATTTTTAATTAAAAAACTACGTTATAAGGTGATGCACGAAATATATTAAAATAATACTTATTTTATTAAAGGTGACGCCCAGCTCTATAATAACCTAGTACCCGGGACACCCGTGCTTTGGATGATCCAAAGCGCATGTCGGTTCTACTGTGTACATGTGGTAAAAATACAAATACATAATACGACAACAAGTGTGCGTGAGTTAATAATAACAATAATCTTCATTTGCAGACATACATGTGTCTGAGGAAATGCACAAAAAACAATCGGCACAGAAGCTTACGACGGCTTACGTGTGGGAATCTGAAAGCATTTAGTCCGGTTGGTGAAATGTTTTCGACATGCATTAAAGTTCTTTCTGCCTATTCGGTGTGTCACACGCGGAAGGCAGCGCGCTCATTTTATACACTCATGACGTGGCACCAGCTCTTTCTCATTGGCTGCGCCGTCAAGTGCCCAATGACGCACGCACTGGGCCACACCTTTAGTCAGCCAGATGGCTAAGACGTGACGTGTGCAATGACGCACTCACTAGGCGCACCTTCGTCAGCCAAGACTGTGGAGCCGCCGCGGCATAGAGGAAGCGTCCCCGTCTCGCATCCCGGAGTCCCGGGTTCGATTTCCAACCATGCCGAAATGTACCGAAGTCGCTTTCCTAAGCCATTAATTTACTTTGTTTACAGGATCATCCGTGAGAAATGTGACGTCAATTCATGCAGTTTTACGTGTTTCTACTCCTTGCGTTGTTGTAAATTATGGTACCACCGCTCGGTTATGCCGCCGCCGACGCCGGATTTTCGCGTAATGGGGCAAATAGTCTTTCGGCATTAAAATTATTTCTGACAAGGCCTTCAGCCCCTCTTTTACAGCAGTAAATGGTGCGCACTACCAATGTGACCATAAAATATAATTATACAAAAATAATCAAATTCACATCAGCTAAAACGTATGGAAATAATATGTCTAGGGCATAGCTGGCCATACCAAACATTTTCTGATTATATACGGCCTATTTACAGCCTTACCTCGCGTGTATACAGCGTTCTCTGGCAAATATAAAGCCTTATCTGGAATATATACAGTCTTATGTGGGGCATATATTTATTTATCTGCCGTATATACAGCCTTATACGGTGGCCGGTTTTCAAAATATACAGAAAAGTAAAAAATAAGTTATAAAAAATTGCTTTGTTAGAAAACTGACTGACTCACTGCTAGCGAGCTAAACACTAGCGCAGATAATCCGAAACTTCAGTTTTGGGAAGCTTAAGTTTGGGATTATTTTACTTTTCACGAGGCTTTCATGGCCGTTTAATTATTTCGAAGTGTTAACATTAGATTCTTTGCTAAATCCCCCAATCACCTGGATGAGCTCCATACATCTCTCACATTATTATTAGAGCACAGCTATTAGGCGTCCTTTTCTGGCTTGAGCGGCGTCGCCGTCGGAGTCGCTGGCAGCGTCGCCGTCGGCGTGAACGCGCGTTGCATGCAACTCAAGATGCAAGCAACCCGCGTTGCCTGCAACTCAGGTGGCGTGCGACCCACGTTGCATGCAATTGAGGTTACATGCATCCCGCGTTGCATGCAACAAGTCGACGTCGGCGTAACCGTGCATTGCATACAACCCAGGTTAATTTCAGTCCCAGTTGCGTGCAACCCGCCGGAGTCGGCGGGTTGCATGACCCGGCAATGTCCTCGAGGTCACGTTACCCCCCTCGAGGCCACGTGACCCCCAAGGTCACGTGACCCCGAGGTCAGGTGACCCCCGAGGTCAGGTGACCCCCCCCCGAGGTCACGTGCCCCCCAGGTCACGTAACCCCCCAGGTCACATGACCCCCTTCCTCCGAGATTACGTGACCCCCGTGCCTTCACCTCCTCCTCATGAGCTGGGCTCTAATTTGGCGTTACAGGGAGTTGTAAACGGCTTTCATTTTTTAGTTTAAAAAATATTGAAAATGATGGGGAAACAAAACACTTCTTTCTATACTTTTGTCATCTGTTTTGGAAAGCTAGCACTTCATTTTGGGCAGCGCATGAGCGTTCGATGCTGCGCGGTTTATTTTCGCTGTAAATAAAATACTTTTTTATTCTTGTACATCTCTAAAGACGCTGATATTAAGTTAGGAACACTAAAAATGCTAGAAACAGCCCCGCTGGCTCGGAGCTAAATCCTGGTTTTGGTTGTTGCAATTCCTGGGGTACAACGACATTCAATTGGAATGTTTTTCACTTTACACGAGCTTAGTGGCACTGGTGGGACTCAAGGATACTCGCGCGCAACGCCACTGGGCAGTGGTGTAATTTGCGGTGTAATTTCAAGGATTAAAGCGATCATTTTCATTCAAAATATCCTTTGCAAAATTTTATGACGTAACATAGAGATCGCAGTACACTCCAATGACGTTATTTGAATGCGGTTCATAGATTGGACCCGAACATTGCGTGGGCACTCGATTTAGGCTCGTGATAATTACTAGCTCGAGAAGCATTTGGGGTGGTGGCCCGTGTCAAATCGCTGCAACGACGGTAATAGCCGAGCCATGACAATGGCCGGAACTCAGCGCGTGTCCTGTGCTTTGCCAACCCCAGCGCGTGGCTATGATCAACATGGGCGGCATATAATCGACTCCAGATCACGTGGCCGCTTGTACTGGCTGCCAGTTGAGGGGGTGAACGCTGCTCGTTTTCCTTTATTTTTTTTCTGGGAATTTCATTTCGTGGGGTGAAAAACGAAAGCGTGTTTCATAGGTCATCAACGTCAGAGATCCGTTCTAAGTGGTATTTGCACAAAGTACAAACTTTTTTGCATCTGCCATTTAAGCAATTTCTGCGAAAATAGCAATCACGACAATGATAATATTGTAAGAGGTCTGGGCTCCGTTGGATGCTTGTTCTGGGTAACTCCGAATTACGCTGAACTCTGTCTAACCATAGAATCGGTCGAAATTGCCGTTCACTAGGGAGTTGAAGGAATACCGTTACATGATTCCTTGAGTGCGGCCCGGGGCACTTAGGGGATTTAGCATATCGTCTACTGTAGACAATTAAAATACATAAAGTGAGGATTTCAGGCTTCTGTGCATCTTTTGATATGGCTGGCCAGATCTGGAATTTCGATACTTAGCCAGATACCTAAGATTTCCACATCTGTCCAGGGATATGCGACTTTATCTGGCAGATATACCATATCAGGGTATACATGCCCAATTTTACTTATATGTTCCATATCTGAAAACTTCAGATCTTGCCAGATACAATTTTTTGTAAGGAAACCATCGTAATCACAATAATTAATTACAATGTTATCAAACGTTTCAAATAGAAATTATTCACATCGATATTATTGCGATCATATTCATTAACATAGAATGTGATCAACATACAATTCTTCATTTATGTTGCATTCGAAGAGAAGATTTGTATAAAAATACATGAAAGACATTGGTATATTTTCCACACCAAATTATCAATTTACTTACTTAATAATAAAATAATGTCAAAAGAACTATAAAAAAAAAACTTTGAATTCTGCTACTTATTCGCAGAGAAATTTTAAGTTTAGGTAACAGAGGCTAAAAAAGCGCGCTTACTTTTTTTAACATGCGGATTCCTTAAACTTTTGCGTGCAATTCCAAAATATTGGGATGGTCATTTAAGAGGGGAGATAATTGGCTATCAAGTGTAATCAAACTGCCATGAAAATGATGAGTTATATAGAGCACTCGTCTTAATACCCGTCTTAAAAGAAGAGTATGCTATTGGTTGTCTTGTCATAAATCAAAATGCAGTCAAAGGCTACAAGGTACACAAGTATCAACTCGCATACTAAAAGTGCAAGGCCACGGTGCACGGTTTGCCCTTGGTTGCTTTAACCGATGACAAAAACGCACTAAAAGACGTCGAGCTCCGTGATGTAGTGTTTTTCGGATCTGCTTGAGTGGCCTCATTGACCTGTTATGTCGGCTCCGCTCTTACTTAGACCGAAAATAAATTTAAACTTTTACGGCGAGTAACAGCTCCGTCATTCACGAAATGCTGAGAAGACATGTTTGACAGGACCGTAGCCAGGAAGGGGGGGGGGGGGGGGGGGGGGGCTCAAGGACGGCTTCGTGAATGTCAAACAAAGGCTTCCTTTTTTCGTCCTTTTAGAAACACGTCGGTTCGTTCTACGTACATGCACACGATGGCCTACCGGTTAACGTATATAGCCTCAAGGTTTCACATCGATGTAGTTTTCACTTGCAAATCTAGGCTGGGAGACCTGTGCAAGACGGTAAAAAGAGAGGGGCTCGTTCCCACCGCCTTGCCGCACCACAAAACATGCTAACAGGCTCACTACGTGCATGACTGAGCTGAACGCTCCAGGCCCAGCGGCGTTGAATACATCGGCCAAGCGGGTCGCTGTGTAAACGACACTCTTCTTTGTGATGCTCCGTTGAGCATCGCAAAGAAGTTGAGGACGCCTTACCCAACGATCAGCACCGGATAGGGACGGAGAGACGGGAATGTCTTGGCTTCGCTCCCGACTCACGACGATGTCGATAAATCTTCCTGAGCGTGCCGGTAGTGAGATTATAGAAGCCTTTCGAATGGTGACGAGCCCGAAAATCATAGGCTCATTTTCTTTAGTGCTCAAAAATGTCTCAGGGCCCAGGAGGTTCGGCGGATGACATTTTATACCTAAATACTCCCCGCCCCCCCCCCCCCCCCCCCCCCCCCCGGCCCGAAAAAAAAAAAAAACTTCCTGGCTACCCAGGCAGCACACCACTGTTAAACCCCCGTTGGCCCAATGTTGGCAAAAATGGTTCCAATATTGGTCTGATGTTGGCATTTTCGAAAACGCCAC
>JABSTQ010000206.1:0-104676 GCA_013358835.2 Ixodes persulcatus
ACCTTGGTGCCTGTGAGCACGAAATAACCCAATCACCCAGAAGTTCCCTTTTGTTGAATATGTTTTATACAGTCGACCAAGCTGATCATCTAAAGCGATGCTACTAATTTCAGGAAACTGTGAAGTTCCCATGACCCAATGGAAGGGCAGCACGCAGAAGTAGTAGGAGTATTCTGTATTTGGAGTTGAAGGGGTGTTGGCCTTGCAAGCAGCAATTAGCGTTGCCCCAAGGTTGGAAAAGACTGTGCATTGGTGTTTAGTTTTGTAGATTCTGTATGCAATGCATATCTTTTTTTCCACATGCATGTTCAGTTGCTGTAGCAATTCACTGCAGTCTGGCATCTGTTTATTTTATTAATTTAGTAATATACCTCAAGGACCTGTTCTGCATATTACTAAAGGAAGGGTATAAATACAATTCCAAAATTCTCTAAAAAAAAACAGTAAGAAAGAGAGACCCTACAGGCATACGATTTAGACAGTAACAAGATTACACTTATTATGTTTTTAAGTCTATTACTAGGATTAATAAAGACTGCACATTTCTTGAAATTTAGCAGTGGTATAGTTTCTGTAACAATATTATTTGGTGAGATATTCCATTCCACAATTGCAAGGGTAATGTTGAATTTGGAAAAAAAAAAGGGATGAAGCATGAATAAATTTGATTTTGCACACATTGTCAACTCTGGTGGCAACTTGTTGGAGGGTGTTGAGAAGGGTCGCTTTCATCTGCAGGTTGTGATAATACATTTTATGAAGAAGCAGTAGTTGCGAAAGCTTACGTCGCAAGAAAAGTGTTTTATGAAAGTAATATACGAAGAATAGTCCAGAAAAACATACCTTAAAGGCCGACCTACAGAATTGTCTCCTGCCAAGCAAAAAACCGGTTCCCATTTTGCTTCTCTTCTCCCCTCCCCACAGGAGCGAATCTCTGGGTTACTCTACGCAGAAAGGATGGTCTCCCTCCTTCTCAAATGGAAAGGAGAAATAAACCTTTTTCTGAGAAGCGTTCTGCGCACACGCGAGCGCCCCGATGCCAAGCTGTGGAAGTCGGCACGAAAAATCGAGAAAATTCGGAAGAAGGCTGTGGATCAGCGAGTAGAACACGTAATTGCAGCATATACAGTATATAATTGTGTTACACAAAAAAAGAAAGCGGACGGAAAGAAAAACACGACGTTTGGGTGGATGCCCCGGATCCGTCGTGTTGGGCACGTGCCGCAGCCCAGAGAGCGAAGAAACTGGTAGCGTAGCCCCATTATCGATTGGTAGCGTAGGTAGGCCACTTCCTCGATTTTTAGTTTGTGCAGCCACCCACCTGGTGCCATCAGTCTGTGGAAAAGGTCCATTGAGGAAGAGTTTCTTCCTTTCAGCTTGTTGGTTGGCCTTTACTGCTGTTTTGGATGCTCTCCACTTCATGAGTGACAACTTTCAAATGGTGACAGTATTGATGATGCATATTCAATTTGTGATTTTATCACGGTTGTGTAGGCTAACATCTTTATTTCTCATTAAGCGAGTTTGAGATTTGAGGTTACGTCTTAGATACCCAAGTGTGCAATTTCTTTAATGTGACTGTTCTAATGTGAGGCTGCTGGTGAGGTGAAGTCCTAGATACTTATAGACCAGCACGCGGCCCTGACGTCACGCAGCTGCGGTGGCGCTGTCGACGGCACTGAGCATGCGCAGACGCTTCACTTCACGCGAATTCGGTTTCTGCGCACGCGCAGTGCCCACACCTAGTGTGGGCAAAAGCGGGTTTGTTTGTAAACAGCGTGTCGGTCTATATGATGCGCAGTGACCAATGCTAATGCTACCGAGGTAGTAAGGGTAACCAGAGGAGGTGGTACCCTGTGTGAATGTTAGTAACTTTAATTTTTCCATGTTGAGGCTCATCTGCAAGTCATCACTCCACTTGTGATTATGTTTAGGCCGTTTTGTAGTACTACATAATCATGTGGGATTTTTGATAGATCTGTAAATGATGCAGTCATCTGCAAAGAAATGCACGGGGGATGATATTCATTTTGTTAAGTCATTTATGTATGCTAAAAATAATAACGGGCCTAGGGTAATACAGTTCCCTGCAGTTCACCTGAGGTTACAGGGGACTTGCACAACATATTGTTAATGAAAGCATAGTGGGAGCGATTCACGAGGAACTCCATGATCAAATTGATTATAGATGGCTGAATTCTAAGATGGGTTAGTTTCGCAATGAGTCGCTGACAAGAGACCCTATAAATGATTTTGAGAAGTCTAGAAACATTGTGTCATTTCAAAGATTATTTATCAAGGTTATAAAGAATATCCTGGGTAAAATGCAACAGCTGTGTTTCACAGGGAAATGTTTTACAGTAGCTATGTTGGTATGGACATAACAATCTATTGCTTTCTATGTAGTTGATTACTACACCTGCTGTAGAGTGTACCTCAACCACTTGGATTAGCTTGCATTCTGTGCCTTGGTGTGAACAATGTAGCAGGTTCCAACGTCCAACGATGTGGCTATCAGCACTAATGGCCCTAGTGGACATTTAAAGGTCTAAGGCGAGTACTGCTAGGGCAACTCCGACAAGTGTTTTAGCATATACCCTCAACAGCGAGTTGCCTGTAACACTTGATCTGGTCTTTTTTACTGCAATCGCATTTAGTGGGACACTTCGCGGGTTCAGCGTCGTCTGCCGCTCTCTATATCGACGCAAGCCATTTTCAACACGTCGCTAAAAGATTCCACATTGACGTCCCACCGCTTGACAAGACTTTGACATGACGCCGCACATCACGTCACCTGTTACCTGGCGTCAGCTGGCACCATGACGTGACATTGTCATGTCACGTTGCACAGTGACGCCGCGCGATATAATGACATCAGGCGACAACGTGAGTCATGTGATGTCATGACGTCACGCGACACTGTGACGTCACGTGACACCATGACAGCTCACAAACACAAACATGAGGCTGCTGATAATAAAAACATTAAAATCAAAGCAACTTTGCCAATGATGCCCGAAAGGTTCCCATGCCATAAAAAGAATAAAGCTAGGTGGGTGTTAAGTTAGCAAAACCACGGGCATGAAATTAGATGGAGCTACACGCTTGAAATTTGAGTGCGCACTTTTGGAAGTGTTCTTCAGTGACCACATGGCGGTGGTAGTTTGTGTCCAATAACATTGCACAAGACGTTCAGGCAGCCACACCAATGATAGTGAATGGTCAATGTATACACATGCAGTTTCGTCGTTCCCTAGATTCAAACTTGGGCACGCGATTTTCTAAGTGTTCTTCAATTACCACGAGGCAGTCCAAGTTTGTGTTCAATAAAATTGTTTATTAGTTTCCCGAAATGCTTTATACTTCATACACCCTCATTGGTTTTAAAACACTAGGAATTTTGTCTGGTGTGTTGCTCGGTTTATTACGAAACGCCTATGTGGACTTTATGATGTGCGCTCGCAGCTTTACTGTTATTCAGTCCACCTGCTCCAAAATGACAACTTAGCGGCTCCGACGTCACACCTCTGCTGTCGCAGTGTTTCACCTTATGGGTAGCGGTAAGTGTTTTTTAGGCTGCCTGTGGTTCCTTTCCACAAGTTCTATCATGTATCCATTTGTCGGGAGTTTTCAAAGAATGCGAGATAAGCTTTGTGTTTTGTAGCCCTTGTCCAGACCAAAGCTGCTTAAAAATTAGCAGATGCACCTAAGAAGGCATGGACTCATGGGCATACCAACCGGGGGGCAAGGGGGGCGCTTGCCCCCCCGGTTCTCAGAGTGGGGGGGGGGGGGCAAGGCATGTGTTTTGCCCCCCCCCAGAAAAAGCCGCCACTGGACAGGACAAACACTGGCCGGCGGCGCCCAAGGGGTACCAAGTCGAAGAACAAAGAGCGGGATGGAGAAAGTACAAGAGTCAAGGAAAGAAATAAAAACACTTGGGGACAAGGACAGACAGCACAGTTCTTTCAACTAGCAACACACATTTACTGATGTCTCCTTCATTACGTACTATCTCCCTCCTATCTTTTGAAACTAATGAAGAAATCAAGAAAAAATTAATATATTTATATAGGCCTGGAAAAAGGACGAAATCCCCAAATACACTGGAAGATAAAGACAAAGAAAATAAGAAATAAAAAGGAAACACCATTGACAAAATCAGATAGAGGGCCCTTTGACTAATTCAGCTCTGGCTTCAGGTAGTTCATCTCAACTCTGGACAACCCAAGGGAAGGAGCAGCGATGTTGTGTTCGTCACCGGCTATCCTGTATGCTTCAATAATCTCTCAGCCGAGCTTGCTCTTGTGTCTTCCAATTATGCTGGTGTCCTGGAACCGGGCTTCACAGTTCTTGCAGAGGCGTTGACAGGGCTTAAAGTGTGGAGGATCTCAGGTCTCAGACCCTCCTTTACAGCCTCAGAATTAGTGAAAGCAAAATCACATCTTGCAATAAAATAGCTTGTATTCAGGGATGTCACATTTGGGGATTAGAAATTTGAGGGTTGCAGGTACAGCGCGGGCAGAGTCAGCAGTAGGGCTTATTTTATGTGCATCTAGCACATCTCGTCAGAACCCCCCCCCCCCCCCCCCCCCCTCTTGTAGGGACCCCCCACAACTTATGGGAGACTTTAAGCACTGGGTGTTGGTGAACAACTATCGGATGAAAAGAGTCGCTTGAAGCACGGAAAAACCTCGAGGACGTGCTCTCGTAGGCGGGTGTTCAGGCAACGCCCTGTCTGACCAATGTATCGGTCACCGCATGAAAAAGGGATGAAGTATACCAGCTCCCTCTTCACAGGGAACGGTCTGATTGGCATGTTTGATGGAACATCCTTTGGGGGCTTCGTTGTTGTTCACTCGTCTGCAAAGTTGTTTTAGGCGCAACTTGCACGAGAAGACAATTGAAGTGTTGAAGCGCGCTGCAATTCCCTTCAGTCGTGTGCAGAGTTGGGCACATATGGTATGGAGATAACATGTGAAGCCTTACTATGTCGAGCACGGGTCCTTTGGGTGGCTAAAATTATCTGAACAAGAATAGTGCTCAGAAGACCTTGCGGATAACCAGCTTTGAGGAGACGTTCTTGTTGTTTTGCAACGCTTAAAGGGGCGATGCAACAATTTTTGTAATTTGCGCAAATACCGCTTAGAACGGATCCCTGACATTAATGACCTATGAAACACGTGTTTGTTTTTGACCCCAAGCAATAGAAGTCCCAGAAAAAAATTAAAGAAAAACGAGCAGCGTTCACCCCCTCAACACGCAGCCAGAACAAGCGGCCACGTGACCTGGAACCGATTATATGCCGCCAATGTTGATCATAGCCACGCGCTGGGGTTGGCAAAGCACAGGACACGCGCTGAGTTCCAGACATTGTTATGGCTCGGCTATTGTCGTCGTTGCAGTGATTGGACACGGGCCACTACCCGAATGCTTCTCGAGCTAGTAATTATCACGAGCCCAAATCGAGTGCCCACGCAATGCTCGGGTCCAATCTATGAACAGCATTCAAATATCGTCATATGGGTGTACTGCGATCCCCACGTTACGTCATCAAATTTTGCAAAGGAGAGATTGAATGAAAATGATCGCTTTTGTCCTTGAAATTACAGCGCGACAAAAGAGTTTCTTGGTCAGTGGCGTTGCGTGCGAGTATCCTTGAGCCCCACTAGTGCCGGTAAGCTCGTGTAAAGTGAAAAACATTCCAATTGAATATCGTTGCACAGCTCCTTTAAGCTTAAAAAGTGAGAACATGATTTGGCGCGAGAAGATGAAAGGGGAGACCGAATGATTCCATGTTTTACCAGTTTAGAATGGGAACTGCAAAATGGAAGAATAGGTTTCCGAGATCGTTGTTGGAAGGCCCAAGAAATGCCGGTCGGAAGAAGATGGAGACGAAGATCGAGATACTGGAGACCATTGCCTGAGCTGTCTTCTCTTGTGAAATTCAGGCCTGAAGATGAAGAAGTAAAGGTTTAAACTACAGATTCAGATGAAACAGATCCGGTGAATGACTAAATACTCATCCACGTAACGAAAAACATGAAAGACGAGAGTCAACTCTTCAAGGCGAGCTTTGATCTCCCGGTCCACATACAGAAGAAAGATTTCGCTGAGGACCGGGGCGAGGCAGGAGCCTATGCAAACACTTTTCTTTTGCCTGAGAATTTCCTTCCCATGTTCGACAAGTGTTGATTGTCTAGGAAACCCCGTTCAGATACCCGAGATCAGTTTTGAAAGTCGCATGGGCCATGTTCGTGGATGGCACTTGATACAGAATCCATTAGAAATGAGAGATCTAATCGCTAATATAATTCCTCAATGTCTAACGAAAACATGGCATAGGCCTCGGGAGTAGAATGGAGGTCATGAAGACGAGATACTAGTTCTGTGGAGTTATCAACTCGGAAAGGTTGGTTGAGACTGATCGATGGGAGATGCTTTTGCAGAAAAAGAGGAAGGGCCAGTATCCCTTTTCTGAAATGATGCTTCTTAGGGGAACTCCTTCTTTATGGGTCTTTGCCGTGAAAAACACAGTTAGATATTGCTTGGAAGGAGCCCCAATGGCAGCTTTAAGAGCCGGGCGATTAAGGGAGCAACAAAGTTGCTTTGTCTTTGAGCGGAGAGAGCCTGAAGGCCTTAAGAGTATCAAAATTATTTTTTAATGCCTGGCTCACCTTCTGTCCATAGGAACCTTCATCTAAAATGACAAAAACACCGGTTTTATCTGATTCCAGTGGTTTCAGGTGACATGTTTGCAATTCTTCGACTATAGCTCGGATTGGAACTTTGCCCGTAGGTGGAGGAGGATGGGCGCAGGTGGATCGGACTCCAGCATCAAGAAATACTTGCCGGTCTTGTTCTGGAATGTGAGTCGCGACAGAATGGACTGAAGTTAGTTGGTCGACCCTTGTAGTTGGAATGTTCGGAGAAAACTTGGAACCCTTGGAAAGGAGATCCAAGGTGCCAGGGCTGAGTTGATGGTCACATATAGAGTCACTAAGTAAGCTATGCTTTCTGAGTACCGTATACTTTTTCTTTGGCATTTTGCCGACAATACCGTCACTCTATTCAACAATATTCTGGTTCGCTGCGGCTTCATTGGACAGCGGCAGTCACGTGAGTCGCTATCATCATCATCGCGTTTTTTCAACACCAGCATCTTGGGTCCAGCGATTCGCTGCCTGCTGCTGTTTTACTGTTTACTGCGTGCGTACGCTGAAGTCCGTCGCTCAGCATGCATTTTTTCCTTCTTACGTCGAGGTACGAACAACACGACCTTGATTCGCTGCCACAGCTGCGGCTACGGCAGCTGGCGCAGGCGACGGCTACAGCTCAGCTTGGCTCAGCGACAGTCACTCCTCCATCTGCGCGTGGACCCAAGATGGCGGCGCCTGACGCGCTTCAGACGCGTAGTTTGGGGGTCTCGGTACTCTAAAAGCGTAGCTTTATTTAGTGACTCTAGTCACATAGAACAACCGGAGGCTCAAATTTCGTTTGGAGGGACTTATGTTAAGAACTGGTAACACCGGTGACAACTTTCTTCCATGAAGATTCAAGAAGATTGGACGCAGCTTTTTGGAGGAACCGGAAAGATGGGTGGGTTCCATAAGCTGAACCAAAGATGATGTTCATCTGTTGTGGGAGGATCGTCTCCATTAGGCGTAACTGTTGTGACACCTCCTTCCTTGAAATCTGCATGAGTCTGTAGTCGGTAAAACATGGAATCATTCGGTATTTCCTTTCATCTTCTCGCGCAAAATCATGTTCTCACTTTGTAAGCTTAAGCATGGCTAAACAACAAGAACGTCTCCTCTAAGCAGGTTATCCGCAAGGTTTTCTGAGCACTATTCTTGCTCAGTTAATTTTAGCCACCCAAAGGCCCCATGCTCCACGTAGTAATTGGCTTCACGTATGTTATCTCCATACCATATGTGCACAACTCTGCACTCGACTGAAGGGAATTATAGCGCGCTTCAACACTTCAATTGTCTTCTCGTGCAAGTTACGCCTAAAACAACTTTGCAGACGAGGGAACAACAACGAAGCCCCCGAAGGATGTTTCATCAAACATGCCAATCAAACCGTTCCCAGTGAAGAGGTAGTTGGTATACTACATCCCTTATTTCATGCAGTAACCGATACATTGGTCAGACAGGACGTTGCCTGAACACCCGCCTACGAGAGCACGTCCTCGAGGTATCCTGTTCTTCAAATGACTCTTTTCATCCAATAGTTGTTCACCAGCGCCTCTGCAAGAACTGGGAAGCCCGGTTCCAGGACACCAGCATAATTTGAAGACACAAGAACAAGCTCGGCCGAGAGATTATTGAAGCATATGAATAGCCGGTGAGGAACACAACATCGCTGCTTCTTCTCTTGGATTGTCCATAGTTGAGATGAACTATTGGCGACGTGACCGGTCGAAAGCGTCGCGGTGGTCGGCCCTCCACGATTTGCCGAATGTTGACTTTGACGTCAGCAAAGAATTCGTCATCGAGGGAAATAAGAATAATGTAAGAACTTCGATTTTGACGGTGTTGGCAGTATTGGTTTAAAAGCGCAACGATTTCCAACTTCCACCATGCTAATTACAAACACCGTTGAACTTGTTGTTCACAGGGTAATGACGTCTTGAGAGGTAAGCATAGAGGGCGCCACCCAGACATCTCGCCACTAATGCCTGAAGCTAGAGCTGAATTAGTAAAAGGGCCCTCTATCTGATTTTTTCAATAGTGTTTCCTCTTTTCTTTCTTATTTTTTTTTTTGTCTTTATCTTCTGGTGTATTTGGGGATTTTGTCCTTTCTCCAGGCGTATATAAATGTATTACTTTTTTCCGTAACTTCCTCATTAGTTTCAAAAGTTAGGAGGATAGTACGTATCAAAGGAGACATCACTAAATGTGTGTTGCTATACTCCGTTTCACCTTATGTTGTACCGCAGACAAGGCTAGAAGCGCGAGCTCATAGCGTTGGGAGCTACTCTTAACGCACGAGAGCTTGTGCCGCCGAGATGTGCCCTAGAGCAAGGAGCTCGCGCTTGTAGCCTTTCCTGCGGTACATCATGAGGTGAAACAGAGTATAGTTGAAAGAACTGTGCTATATGTCCTTGTCCCTAAGTGTTTTTATTCTTTCTTTGACTCTTGGATACCAAGGGGAGGCATGCGGTTTAGAGAAGCTCGTTTTAGCGAACGCCCTTTCACCGTACCGGTTTATCGAATTCCTTTATAGAGAACTCAGTTTAGAGAAAATGGCGATGAACCTCGTTTTAGCGAATTCGGTCGCCACGAAGTGGCGTGTACGGGTAAATCAGGTGAGTTAACATTTTTGTAATGCGCCACCGCAGAGGCACCGCAGAGGTCGCCGGGAGCGCAGCGGGGGGCATGGCTTAACACGCGGACCAGTGATACACGCGAGAAGTAGGAAAGCCTCTTTTAAAAAAGCGTCCCCTTTTCGATAAACGGCGTTTCTCTAAACTGAGGCTCTGCTTTTTCTAAACCGTGCTTCGATAAAACGTGCCCATTCTCTAAAACGTGCTTCGATGAAATGGCATTCTCCAAACCGTAGTAAACCCGATACCATGTGCACCGCCCCCGGCCCTGGGGGGGAGGGGGGGGGGGTCTGGTTTGCCCCCCCACTCAAAAACAAGTTGGTACGCCACTGCATGGACTACTTATGTTAGCTCATATTGTCCACAGCACTACATCTCTATCTAATAGTTAATTCAAATATTTGCACTTTAAGGACGACCCGGCTGCTCATGGGCTAAGGCAAGGACATGCAGGAGGAGCGGAAGCATTCTTTAGTAGGGATCTAAGAGAAAGTGGCCTCAGAAGCAAAAATGAACATTACCTAGGTTGAAAAAAAAAAGGCTTGTTGAGATAGTGTTTATATTTTTTGCTCCAGGGAAAGAAACATCCCTGGCAAAAGGTGAGGTTGTGCTAATGTTTCTTCACATCTTTTTTTACACGCACAGTCGGCTGCTGTCACTCAAACAATAATTCATTGCATGCGGTGTGCAAATTCATCTGCTCTTTGCGCACCTTGCGTTTGTTTACCCTCCAAAATCCACCCACATACTTTTGCTTCACCACATTCTCAACCAATGACAGCGCTTGCTTGGCTGCCTTGTCATTGCACATCTTTTGCGCATTCATTATGTTGTCCATTGATTGGTGTACCCCTCCTTGCATTCCTGCATTCCAAGGACACATACTTAAGCAATTACTTTTGGCATTTGGGCCCCTTATTCACCGCTGTCTGGTGCAAGATGGGCCAGCCTTGCACAGTTCCAAAAAGATGTAAGGCATGCAAAGCCAGCTCACACACCATGTCTCGGTGCCTTGCACTTTGAGGCCATTGGCCTGTGGTACGCTTGTTGATATCTGCATTTACAATTCAGTAAGAAAGGAGGGGAAAGGGGGAGGGCAGCCTAAGGTGAGTACTGTTAGAACAATTCTGACACCCGCTGTGGGGCATCTCAACCAGTTTATAATTCAGACGCACATGAGTTTCATCGTTGCTGAATCGGGAAAACCATAAATCGCGAATTGACATTTAGTTTCTGCACAGGTGAGTGCTTGCTCCATTCGCCGAATTAAAGTATAATGGGCCAGATATATTTTGCCGACACGTGCGTGCGTGACCATACCATACACCAACTCGCTTAGCCTGTGTGGTGCGCCGTCGGGATGCGACAGCGGTCACGCAAAGTGCGTACGAACACTCGCGCAAGGAAAGCTGCGCCTCATGCAACTTAACGTAGTCTGGCGTGAAGACGAAGCGGTGGAATTTCTACAGTTCGGTTCGCACGTACAGGATCAATCGATCGCGTAATGCGCAGCCGTACGACGGAGAACACACGTACGAGGAAACTCGCCCGCGTTTAACAGCATACAAGTTGGCGAGCTCGATCGACGCTTGACAGCGCGCCCCACTCGGGACTCGGGCATACGTCGCAAACAACTAACGATGTAGTGCCGCGACGCGAAGAATAACGAGGACGTCGGTCTGTCATTTAGCGATCAGCAGGAAAGCGGCTTCATTTCTATAACGTAAGTAACTTCGGAGCGCTGAGCGGTTTCTTATGCCTAGCGCGCTACCGGGGCTGTAAGCAGAGAGCAGCCGTCTCGCAGGCCGCGCTTTGCAAGCTGCGGGCATGTTACTTACTGCTGGACCATCGATCGTCTTCAAATTCGCCAGTGTCATGGAATACATAGCTCGCGCCTACCTTTGAACGCGGCGTCGTAGTGATAGAAGCGGGCAGACGTGCTGGCGTAGTTCGCGTAGTCTGCTCCGCAGCGAGCGGTGAGGGGGGTGGCATCCAAACGACTTGGAACAGCCGCCGGTGGTGGTCACGTGACTTCAAGGGCCAATCAAACAATTCTACTCTTTCTCCATCCTCCTCTCCCTCTTTCTTTTCTCCCTCGCGTGCTAACCCATTCGAGGACGGCAAAATACGCGTCCGGCGTACCCTGGCCTGTGCTGGCTACCCCTTGCCCTCTCCATCAGGCTACGCTGGGAGGAGAGGTCGGGGCCGGTCAGCTGTGCCACCCACTGCTCGTATATGGATTGAGGATTAGGAGTAAGGGATGGAGTTAGTTGACACTCCCAAACTATAGATGATAGGGTGCCAAAAGGGGGGGGGGGGGACGGCAGTATTTACAAGCAGCGGGGTAGAGGGTAAGGTACATGGCATGGAGTAGGGTATTGGGGGGTAAGAGTTGGTTTATAGTCGTCGGAAGATGGTAGCTTCGGCTCTGGGCAGGTGCAGGTGGGGTGTTGGATATTGTTGGTGCTCGTGCCGGTAGTGGGCGAGTATACCGGCGTATTTTTGGAGAGGCGTGGGCTTGAGGGTGTCTTGAGCTTGGAAGTCTGCACTCTCTTGGGAAACGGCCTGGTGTGTATGGGCTAGTAGTACAAAACTATCGATAGTACTATCGATAGTATCGATAGTCGCCCGAAATTTGACTATAGATAGTGAAAAAACTATCGACAGTACTATCGATAGTCGACTATTGAAAAACCCATCGATAGTACTATCAATAGTCGACTATCAAAAAACTATCGATAGTCGATTATCGTAAACCTATTGATAGTACTGTCGACGGTTTACTATCGATAGTTTTGCGACACTAGCAGTTTGCGTCGCTCCCTTTTCTTTTTCTTGCTTTATTTTTTTCAAATGGGACACCAACTAGCCCAAGCACTTACCATCCCTACTTTGATTCAACTTTCAGTGATGAGGAAGACGGGAGTTTGGGCGAAGAGAGGAGGAAGGGAGGCGAGCGGCGGTGTGGCAACTGTGTTCGCTCTAGTGGTGCTAAACTATCGATAGTACTATCGATAGTATCGATAGTCACCAGAAATCTGACTATCGATAATAAAAAAAACAACTATCGATAGTACTATCGGTAGTCGACTATCGAAAAGCTATCGACAGTACTATCGATAGTCGACTATCGATAGTTCTGCGACACTATCGATAGTTTTGGAAAAACTATCGATAGTATCGATAGTCAATTTATCGATAGTTTTGCATCACTAGTATGGGCGCGGGCAGTGGCGTGTGCCGCCTCGCTTCCTTCGAGAGATTCGTGTCCAGGGGACCAAACAACGCGTATTTCTGGAAATTGCTTCACTTGTTGTAGGATAGCCAATGCTGGTTGTGTTATCCTTCCGATGAGGAAGTTGCGGCATTCAGCTTGGGAGTCGGTGAGAATAGTTAGATATTCTTCGCCAGTAGTGGTGGCTAAGGCAATATGAGCTTCTTCGGCTGTTTCTATGGATGCCGTAAGGGCCGTGACTGCTGTTAGTTCTTTTCCGTTGGCGTCGGTCACGCTGTCAGCGTAGGCAGATTTGTGAGGGTATGAAGATGCGTCTACATAGCAAGTGAAGGGGAAACGATCATACTGTGCATGGACGGCTCGTGCCCTTGCTGCTCGTCGTGCCCTGTTGTATATCGGGTGCATGTCGCGTGGGATTGCTGCCACTTTAATGGATTGTCGTATGGCTAGGGTAATACCTGTTTTCTGATATTGCTTTTGTGGGGTCGGATATCCTAGCCGGCGAAGCGTGGCTCTACCCGTGGAGGTGAGCTGGAGGCGTGTAGGTTGTGAGGTTCGTTGCATTTCTTGAATTTCTTCCCACGTATTGTGGACTCCTATAGTTTCTCTGTTGCCGTTTTTGGGGGCAATCCCAGTGCGATTTTGTAGGCTCGCCGTATCGCAGTGTTTAGTTTGGCTTGTTCGGAGGGTTTTAAGACTAGATACGGAGTACCATATGCTATCCGGCCGATGAGGATGGCTTGTATAATGCAAAGAGTATCTGGTTCTTGCAGGCCGAATCTTGGGTGAGAGAGTGAATGGGTGAGGTGCACGAGTTGTGTGAGAGTCAGTTGCAGGGAGAGGATTGTTTGGGCACCCGGTCCGTCTTTGGGTATGGTGAGCCCCAGATTTCGGAGGTGCGGGACGTTTGAGACGGATGGACTATTGATGCTCAGTTCCGGATCTGGTGTGGAGTTGATGAGTTGTTTAGGTGCTCGTTAGCATAGCGTAAGGCGGATTTTTTGGGGGCACATTCCAGGCCCTCGGGCTTGCAGGTATTGTTGTGCTACTTAGATGGCGGTTTGGAAGGCATCTTCTTGGTCACCTATAGAGCCTGTAGGGGGCCAAGTGTAAGGTCATCCGCATTTATGGCGTGTCAGAGGTTGGGGATCGTATGTAGTAGAGGAGGAAGGTCTTTCATGCCGATGTTGAAGAGTAGTGGAGATATCACTGATCCTTTTGGGGTTCCTTTAGGTATAGTTTGAAAGGTGTCAGAACAGACGTGTCCGAATCACACTGTTACGGTGCGGTTGGTTAGGAAGGAGAAAATGTAGTTGTAAAAACGTTGGCCGTAGTTATTGGAGTCGAGACGTTGAAGAATTGCTTGCTGCGTTATGTTGTCAAAGGCCGCTTTGGCGTCTAGTGCTAGGATTGAGAATTTGTGGTGATTTGTTAGTTTGTCTATGATGCCTTTCTTCGGTTGAACTAGGACATCTTGGGTTGAAAGATGTGGGCGGAATCCATACATCGTATCCGGGAAGTAACCGTTGTGTTCAATGTGGGATGAAAGTCGGTTGTGAACCATGTGTTCTAGGAGTTTTCCCAGACAGGATGTGAGGGAGATCAGTCTTAGATTCTTGGGGTCTATGGTTTTTCCCGGTTTAGCTAGGTATGAGAGTTATATCCGCTTGTTTCCATTTTTTTTGGTGGGGGGGGGGGGGGGGGGCGTAGGGAACAAGCTATCCAGTGATTGTTGATGTTGTAGGTTTTCAAGGGCTGTTGGGTCGAGGTTTCGGAATAGTTTGTAATTTTGCCTTTCCCAGGGTGGTGTTTCTTGTGAGGTTGTGCACTGCGGCTTCGATTTCGGCGATAGCAAAAGGTTAATCTAGTTCGGGATTGGGAGTACCGGTGTACGGTGGGAGAACGTGTGGTGAGTTTGAGGATGTTGCTTCGAGAGGTTGTTTCAGCTTTTGTATGAGGTCTTGCTCAGTGCCTGGGTGGTTGTGTAGAAGCCTTCGAAGTTGGTGTGCCGTAGTTCACTTGGATTCTTTTGCTCCCATGAGGGAGCGGAGCAGGTGCCAGGTGCGACGGGTTCCCATTGTTCCTTGGAGCTTATTGCAGAACTGAGACCAGTTTTGTTGGCTTAATTGGCAGACGTAGGTTTCCGCTTCGAGCGTTAGTTTGGCGATGGGGATCCGCAGCTTACGGTTTGTTTTGCGTGTTTTTCATCATTTAAAAAGTCCGTTTCGGGCGTCCCAGAGGTGGATACGCTGGGCATCAGTGGCTGGGTTGTCTTGAGCTAGCGGTAATTCTTTGGTGTGTGTTGGCGGCTTTTGTGAGGATCTGAGCGGTCCATTCTTCCCGATTGTCAATAGGGTCGGTGGGGGAGTTTTCCAGAAATTTTTCCCATTTGGTTAGTCGGGCCGCACCATTTCGCTGCTGATTGTTTTCGCAGTGGGGAATTTTGAGTTGAATGATGTAGTGGTCGCTACCTAAGGTTTCTTCAAAGCAGGACCACGTGGCGTCTTTGATGTTATAGGTGAACGTGAGATCTGTTGAGGCGTCTCTTGAAACGCTGTTGCCGATGCGGGTTGGGGTTTTGGGGGTATTGCAGAGGTGGAGATTATTTTGTTGTACGGCTTCTTGTAGTCGAGTGCCTTTTCGGCTGTTTCTGAGATAGCCCCAAGCTGTGTGTGGAGCGTTAAAGGACACATGCAAAGAAAAAAAAAACATTTTTTTTAAACAGCTTAGATGGAAAAAGGATATTATAAAACGATTTTACAACGAAGAAAAAAAATTTTTAGAGCTATATTTACGGCGCTATACGAATTTGTAGTTGGCGCCCGCTGGAGCCGCCGCTGGTCACGTGGTAGGCCCGCTCGCCGCCGCCCTGCGTCGCCGAGCCGTAAAGCGACGCCGCCGCCGCACGCTGAGCGTTGTGCGAACGCCGCTTCAACGCGTTTCTCCACGCCGCCGTCGCCGCCGCCGCAGAAGTTCGTCTGGTTCGGGGCGCCGCCGCCGTCATCTGACCGGCGCACAGGTCGATCACGTCTGCTTGCGCTTTTTCAGGAGTTTCCTTTGTGCTCTAAAAGTTAGTTATTCATCTTAGTTTTTTGTTATACTTCAAACAAAGATGAATAAGTTACTTTTAGAGGCCATAGGAAGCTTCCGAAAGAGCGCGAGCACCACGTGACAAATATGGGCCCGTCACGTGATAAATAAGGGCCACTTTTCCGCGGCGCCCGCGGGCGCCAACTACAAATTCGATAGCGCCGTAAATATAGCTCTAAAAATTTTTTTTCTTCGTTGTAAAATCGTTTTATGATATCCTTTTTCCATCTAAGCTGTTTAAAAAAAATGTTTTTTTTCTTTGCATGTGTCCTTTAAGGTTTCCTAGGACGAGTTTGTGTCCTTTGGTGCGTTGCCGTACGCGTTTTAGTGGGCGGTCTACTTCAGAGAGGGGTGAGGTGGGCGAGCTGTATATATTTAGAAAATAGAGGTTCGTATGAGTATTCTTGTGGGGCAGTAGTTCGATGAACGTGCAGTCTTTTGTGGTTGGAAGGGTATGTGGTTGAGCCGTTTGGGTAGTGTGGACTAGGATGGCCGTTCTGGATGTGGGGTCTGTGGTGTAGGATGTGTATCCTCGTAATATAATGTAATCGGCGTCGGTTTCTTGTAGAACAATGATGTCAGGTGGGTGCGGCTGTGTAAGTGGAAGGAGCGAATCTTGTTTGCTTCGGTACGATCGACAGTTCCATTGCCATAGGAGTAGCGAGGGTAGGGGCGCTGAGTCGTCCTTAGATGGGTTGGAAAGTGTCATCGTCGGATAGGATGGTATGGGATGTCTTGTCGGGGTCATGAAGTGCGGTGCGATGTTCAGGTTTTTGTGGGCTTTGCGTTTGGTTTCTTCGATGTTGTAGAAGCGTTGTTCGAGGGCAGCAAAACGGGTGTTGATCTGGTTGCCAATGTTATGTATAAGGCGTTCTAGGCGTCCCATGTCCGAGGTAGTGGGGGACGGGCCATGTGTGTTGGTGGCTATTTGCGGAGAGGGCTGTTTGCGGTGAGGAGGAGGCACGTAACGACGTTAGGAGTTCCGTTTGGGTCAGTAACTGCTCAATGCGTTGTTATAGTGTTGCGGTGCGTTTTCCAGTAGCTTTCAGTTGTCGGCGTGGGAGCCCGTTTTCTTCTTCGAGGGTGTAGATGCGGGGGTCGGTAACCGAGGTAGTGGGTGGGGTGGGGCGTGTGGGCAGTGGGGGGAAGTGGTCAAGAGTATTGAAGGGGGGGGGGGAGGGGCGACAGCAGCTGGCCAGCTCACCTGGTGTTGGGTTGGGCGTTGGAGGTTCCGTTTCTGTGGTTGCTAAGGCGTTGATTGGGCTTGGCGGTTGGTCGGGTTGTGAAAGGTTTCAAGCTTGGGGGATGTTCGTTCCGGGACACGTAGTGGTGGAGGCGGTGGGCGGGGTTTTTGCGATAGTCCTTGTTGGCTGTGGGGTGATCCAGGCCGCAGAGTTGGCACGTGGGTGCACAGTCATGGTCAGCTGTGGGTTTTTTGGCGTGGCACTTGGCACATACAGGCGCATCAGGGGTAGGACGAAGTCCTGTCTGTGTCCAACTTCGCCTCACAGAGACCAGCATTGCACAGTTTGTCGATACGGGCGGCATCTTGTGAAGAGGCCGTAAGCTTTGATGTAAAATGGTACATACGGTACTTCGGAGGTTACGACTGCAGACACGGAGGCGCCCAGCATTCGTGCATGCACTATCGGGGTCCGTTGGGTGCCATAATGTAGGGTAGTTGTTCCGTGGTAATGAGCTGGTCCAATCCGTGAATCACGTTACAGACCGTCGTTGGAAGTGGCTTTAGGTATGGTGGGACTTCGTGGGTTGAGTGCCCAGTTGTAACGTGGTAAGTTTCCTGAGTCCCGTGACGCAATCTTCGTAGGGCGTGCTTGAGACAATTAGATTTTGCGATGCTTGGGGTTGTATTGTCACGTAGGTGATGAACACGAGGTCGGGATCTTACTTGCCTGTTGTATGCTTAGGGTCATTTGCCAATACGGAGACTCCATTTTGTTCCAACGAAACTCGTTTCGTCATGCGTGTCGGTTGCCGTTATTTTTCTAAACGAAACTATCCCAGGACTTTAGCGGTAGCTTGAGCTGCTCATGATCTGGACTATACTCCGTTCACCCTTAAGCTGAGACTGCAGCCAATGCAACAAGAACGAGACGACGAGACGAGCGACGGGGATTTTTCACTGTGGCTCGTCGCGTCGCTTGGTTCTGAATTTCTAGAAAACGTCGCTTATCGCCTTGGTCCCGTCACTTTCATGCCGCTTGACTCGTCGCGTGTCTGGCTCAGTGACAGCGGGTGCTCGTCGCCGTCGCTCGTCTCGTCGTTCGCTGAATCGCTTACATGCGGTTTATACTTTAAAACAGTTCGCGACAGAGGAAAACGATATCACCCGCGCTTCCTGCCACCGTATCTAAAGCCGAGGAAGTCGCATTTTCGAATTGTGACGATCGCCAGCATAGCGTCTGCTCTGCACCAAGCACCAAAATGACGGCACCCCCAAGAAAATCAGGGAATGAAGTGCCAATTCTCTAACATACCATTCACACTAGCTGGAAAGACGAGACAAAGGCAGCAAGCCAATAGATCCATTCTGCAGCAATCAGCTCACTAGTCTTTTTAATAGCTTGGGAATGTAAATTCTACGTATACATTTAATTGGGTATTTTTTTAAAGTGACACCCAGCTTACGTTGTCAAAGAAGACTTCGGTACATATTTAAAGTCAATAAAGTTGAAACAAATTTCCTGTATAATTCTTTATTGAGGAGAAAGTGCCATTATTAAAGGGCCCCTGAAGAGAAAACATTTTTTTAAACAGTTTAATTGGGACATGCGTGTCAAAAAATAAATTTTACGCGAAAAAAAAGTTTTAGAGCAATCTTGACGGCGCGAAACGCGATTTAGTCGGCAGTCACCTCCTTTACACTTGTTTTCTATCTCGGAATTTCGGCCGCGTGGAGGAGAGGTGGATCGGCTTCGCCTTCATGACCAAGATGGTCATTCCGGAATGACCCGTGACGTCATGGACTTCGCGCGCAGAATTTCAAATAAATCTATCGGCATCAATATTGCTCTATTTTTTTTCGCGTAAAGTTTATTTGTTGACGCGCGTATACCAACCAGGCCATTTAAAAAGCAATGACAGGTCAAAATCAATATTTCTTTTTTATTATCCGAAACAAATGAAAACGATGCCTGGACACTAACCTAAAACTCAAACTTGGGAACTCAGAATTTGCGAAGTAAAAATAACAATTTCCAAGAGCCAAATTTGAAGTTCCCGCGCGATTCGCGCCAGTGCATTGACGTCAAAGATTGAGTCGTCTTGCAACTCGAGTTTCTCTGACGCCTATGAACCGTGCCGACCCGAAGTGTCGTGTTTGCACGCGTCCCACTATCAAACGCTCTTCTCCGTGCGTGCCGCCTATCGCTGTGAGCAGAACACGCTTCACTTTCGAGTTTGAAGTTCTTTTAGGGCCCTTTAAGCAATCGCAAATTCTTTGAAACGGTGTGAGGTCGAAGAGAACGCGCAGTGGACTTTTGGGATTGACGTGAGTGGCCACGTCGCGCCGGTTCTGCACGAAAGGCTGCCCCGACGGGGTCACAACCGAAACTGCAGTACACAGGCACCAAACCCAGTTGTTTTAACCGTTTGACGATTTCCTTTTCGAAGTCTGAGAGGCTGTCCGGCACCTAAAAAAGAAAACTTCGTCCGATTCTCCTACCCGACGATCATCCTCAGTGCTGCATGTGCCGAGCGCCGCCATGTTTTCCGAAGGAGGATGAAAAGCCAGGAGGTGACATCACTCCGGACTCCGATTTTCGGCATTCCAAAAAAAAGGGCCGTAGTGAGTTCGCGATGGCGTTATAAAACAGCGAAAGTTTTACAAATGCCGTTAGTAAATATTATAGAAACGCCACTTACGAAGCTTCTAAATTTCAGAATCGATTACGTCACAAATAAGAAGTGAGGAGGTGAGAAGACGGAGAGGAAAAACAACAAAGATAAAAAAGCGCGCGCGCGTGGGAAAATGCTTTCAAGATGGTGGTATTTTTTTGCGTGCCTATGACTAAACTTGAATTGTTTTATACAACAAAAATACGACCTTTGGTCTGTCAGTGCCCCTTTAAGCCTGAAACAAATTACACTGGTTTCCATTTTTATGGGCAGGGATTATATTTTGCTATCCAAACTTGTGCTATGCTTAATGAATGGAAATCTGCGTAGTCACGTTAGGGCATTTTGGCAGTGGTTTGGAACAGCTCGAATAGACTACTCAAAAGGTGTGGGAGACGAAGAAGAAGAGAGGCACACGGCGAGGCGCGAGGGACAAAAAAGGAGAAGGATGGCAAGTGGCGGCACCGGCGGCAGCAGTCGAATCCGACGGAGCTCGAGGGCAGATGATTCTTCATCGAGGAGTCGCGGACATATACCTTCACGGCGGAGCCGGACCTGCACCATCGAGGCAGACCGGCAACACAGCGGCGGTCGTCACAACCTGGGAGGCCAACCCAGCGGACAGACAATTCAGAAAACTGTATTCATAAAACCCTTTCTCATGGCAGCGGGTGTCGTCTGGTTTCTCGGTGAGTGAGCGGAGCGCGGTCCGATCGGGCAGGGGCAACAGGACATCCACATTAACTGGCGCCCAACGTGAGGCCCGATCGGATTGCCGCTGCTCCTGTTCGTCCCGGGAGGCCACACCAAACGCGCCTTGCTCTCTTTTTGGACGGAAGATTCCGCCCAAGCCTTGATCGTGTTATTTAGACTAACTATGTCAAGGTCAACTCCGAATAAGGGCGTCCCGGCCGATAGCGATGTCCAGGCGGTGTCAGACGTCGCTGCAGGTGCGCGAGAAGGCGCAAATGCACAGGCGGACGGTGCAGTGCGGCCGGGGGCCGGGACTTTGCCCACGGCTGCGGCGACATGCGCGGGAGACGTCAGCGAACTTCTACGTTCCATGACGGCGATGTTTGCGACGTTTTCGCGACAGATGGGGACAGCCCCAACAGTCACGAATTCATTTATTTATTTATTTATTGTACATACCCTCAAGCGCCGAAGCATTGTAGAGCTCATCAAACAGAAATGTAAACAAAGATTGACGAAAAAGAAAATAATCGGGTATAGTTGCGATATCTGCTGGAATGCCGCACCGACGTCCGTGCCACGCCCGTGGTTAAGCGTTCCCACACCTAGTTACTCGGGATATTCAGATGGGAAATCGGTGCACGATTTCCTTCAGGACTTGGACGCATACATAGCCGCGTTGGGGGCATTGGACGTAACGGCCTTGACGCAGATCGTCCTGATTGTATTGACGGGCGACGCCGCGCGCTGAAGGCAGCTGCAAAGACCGTTCCAGTCAATGGCAGCTTTTCGGGTGCGATTCACGAAGGAATTTTTACCTCCCGACTATAAGATGCAGATTAGGGGCGAATTGGCTAGCCGCACTCAGCACCCGGACCAGAGCCTCGTAGAGTACGTCCGCGCATTACAAGAACTCTACTCGAGGGCTGAACCTAACAGCGTCCGACGCAGAGAAGGTAGCTAGGACAATCCGCCAGTGTCCCCTAGGTTCAAGGCCTATCGGCGTGGACGCGATTTCGTTAACCTAGAAGCGCTTGCCAGAGAGGTGCGAACCGCTCAGGCGACCTTGCTCGCTGTGCTACAGTATCGCCCTCCTCCACGCGCAGAGGTGTCTCTTGAGCCGGGCTGCGCCTGGGTAGGACGAAACGCGGGAGCCTGCGACGACGCACGTACGCCGTACGTGGCCGTTGCGGACCATAGAAATGGTACAACCGTCGCGCCCGTGCCCTGGGCCCTAGACCCCTTCGCTTTCGAGCAATGGCGCCGGGGAGCTCACACATGCTCGTCCAGGGCGCACACCCGTAAAGGGGGGGGGGGGGGTGCGGCGCAGCCGACCATCGCGGAATCGCGAATCATTACGAGGGTCGCGGGAACTACAATGACCCTCGGCGTGACACTGCATCGCGGGGAAGTAACGGCGGACACCCCCAGCACATAATGACAAAATTCAGGTCACGTGCTATAAATGTAAACAGACTGGACATTTCAAGCGGGACTGCACGTGTGTAGCAGCAGATTCCCAGGACTTCCAGCGAAACATGAGAGGCCAGCGCCCTTAATTGGGTCTCCTGAATCACGGCCTCCGGCCGATAATAAAGCCCCGAATCAGTGTGCCGACGGGCAAGCAGTCGCGGTCAACGATCGAGTAGTACTCACACTGTGGGCGTGTCGAGCTCAGAATCTGACACCTGAAAAAGGGCCGTACGTGCGCGTGGAGATCAGGGGTAGAAAATATTCGGCTCTAATTGATATCGGCTCTACTCCTTCTTTGATTGGAGACTGTTTGTACGCAGAATGTCGCAGCAGGAACTTTTGGGTGTGAAAACTCTAAATCGCGCTGCTTTTAGCAGCTGGATTGGTGAAGGCGCAAGGCGCAGCGCGCCTTCACGTTAGCCTCGACGGCAGACGGAGACGTTTTGTTTATCTGCCGGGCATGCAAATTCCTATTATATTAGGACAGGACTTCATCTGCCATGAGGGAATTATCCTAAACTTAAAAGATAACGGGTACCACTACAGCCCGTTGACCCCTCTCATCCCCTTTATCGCTCCACCGACTTTGACACAGGAGATGGGATGCTCGTTCACTGGATCACAACAGGAGCAAGTGTTAGCTGCGCGAGCCGTACCGGAAAACGTGGAAGCGATTATCGCGTAGTTCAACGGGCCGGTAGAACAACGGCGGAGGCTAGGGCACGCCTTTTATCACCATGCAGTTATGTTTACCGAGAGGTCGGGGCTCACGAACGTTTTGCAGCATGGAATTGACATAGAAGATGCTAGGCCGTGGGGTTGCAATGCCAGACCGCTGATTGCGCACAAGCGAGTTCTCCTGGATAAGGCTCTCAATGAGATGATAGACGCAGAGGCCGTGCAGCCGTCAATGAGCCCCTGGGCTTTCCCAGTAGTCTTAGCGCCCAAACAAGACGGCACCGCTCGCCTCTGCGTTGACTACCGCCGACTTAATGAGATGACACGAAGAGATTCATATCCCTTCCCATCTATTCAGTCGATCATGTACTCGCTAGGTAGAGCGAGGGTTTTCACCACGTTAGATTGTAGCAGGGGCTTTCTGCAGATTCAGGTAAGACCAAACGATGTCCAGAAGACGGCGTTCACCTGTCATAGGGGTCTGTTTGAGTTTACTCGTCTCCTGTTCGGATGGTCCAACTCGCCATCGAGTTTCCAACGGCTAAGGGACATAGTGCTGGGGGTAGCGAAGTTTAACTTTGCAATGGCGTACCCGGACGACGTTGTGATATTCCCAAATTCGTTCGAAGAGGGCCTGGCACACCTTGAGATCATCTTCAGTAGGATGAGCAAGGCGGGACACACGATTAATTAAAAAAAAGTGCAGCAGAGGCCTCCAGAGTTAATCTCCTAGGTTATATTGTAGATGAGGGCACCTTGAAGCCGAGCGAGGATAAGTTAAGGGCCATCCTTGATTATCCACCGCCCCGTGACGTGAAAAGGCTTCAGCGGTTCCTGGGAATGGTCGGTTTCTATCGGCAGTTTATCCCAGGGTGCGCTGGACTCCCCCGACCATTGAAACTGCTGCTCCACAAAGACTCCAAGTGGGCCTGGGGCCGAGAACAAGAGGTAGCTTTCTCTTCACTCACGAAGGCGATAGCAGATACAGCCAGCCTGTGCCTGCCAGACCTTAACCGTCCGTTCGTTGTACAGACAGATGCGAGCGACTACGGTGTCGGAGCGGTGTTATTGCAGGAACATGATGGGCACCTACGACCAGTGGCATTCGCTAGTCAAACCCTTACGCCGCCAGAACGCAATTACAGCGTGACAGAAAAAGAGTTCTAGCCGTCATGTTCGCGTTGAAAAAGTTCGACCAGTATTTAGACGGGACCACTTTTGTTATTCAGACAGACCACGCCACTCTAACCTGGATTCAATGGTTCAAAGAGCCGGGGGGAGGTTAGCTCGGTGGGCACTTACCGTACATAGATACTCCTATACAGTTGAGTACCGAAAAGGCTCGAACAACAAGGTTGCAGGCGCACTTTCTCGGTCGTCCCATGATAGTGGTTGGGAGGAGGGGACGCAACCAGGGTATTGCGAGAGACGCGTGCTCCGCACTGCCGCTCATAAGCGAGACAGCAGGGAGGAGAAGAAGCAACCAGAGCTCGTCGCAGTGTTAGGAGGTCGCACGAGGGAGCAAAGGATCGTGGCTTGGGGTGAAGTGGTGAGCAAGGAAGAGCTTGTCGAAGCCCAGAAAGCGGACGGTTTTTGTCAGCGGGTGTTTGGAAAACTTGCGGAAATTGCAGTTGCCACCGGCAACGCTGACAGTCGAGTTAACAAACATATCATCCCCAGCATTCCTGGACACGGTGTCCTTGCGCTCTCTCTTGGCCATTCTCAGCAAAACACAGTAAAATGATAATTTCAGCCAAACTACTGCAGAAATCCTTAAGTTCCCCGGGATATAGAGGGCACTATTACGCTCTTATTTAATACCTACTTGAACCTCAGGATTGTACACTTTTTATTCCTGGGCCCGATATAATATTGTTGCATTGGGTCCTAAGGGCCACTTTGACAAAATTTTAAATTTCTTTTCACTGAAATGAAAAATCGTAAAGTTCCCGAGGAATATAATAGCTGCCGACTCATAGCACACATCGCAGTTAAAAGTTCGGTATTTTAATTAATACTTTTTATTCCTCGAGAATTTCAAATTCGGGCCGCTTTTTGCCCCTGTAAAGTTAGCACTCCGCCGTGCACCAAGAAGCTTGCGGCCAAGCTACCTTTACATACGCTTATCGAAAAAAAGATTTGTACGATGCGTTTGTGACAGCATATTGACTAAGAATGTGGCGGTTATAATATGACTATATAATAATTAGATGTTTACAATCAAAATTTGTGCCCTGGATTTCAAATATAAGCAATTGTTAGGTTGGGTCAGAAACACTTGCATTGTATATATTTTGCTTTGAATTTGCCTGTGTACGTAAAGTTTTAGCTCGGTTACAGACACAAACTGAACAAAATTCTTTCAGGCGTGTATAACTAGAAATAACTAGAAATATAACTAATACGGCGCGCCGCTGGCCGTTCGATTGTATGTCTTTTTATGCATATTATTTCATTTATATTTTATATATGCGTATAAATAAAGAACACAACGACGACGACGTTGAGAGGATGACACACCGGGCGAGGGCGGTGCCTCAATCTGAGCCCTGGTTCCTCGGAAGCGGCAGCTTCTACTTTGACTGGGCTACCTCCTTGGAGCCTGATGCTTCGACTCCAGTGGACCCCAGTGAGCAACAGCGCCATCATGTTCCTAGGGCTCCTTCATGCACCGATCGAACGGCGTGCCAGATCCCCATGGCTCACTGCTGACCCGCCCAACCCACCTCCACGAAATCTGGATTTCTGCGAATCGGACTGCCATCCTCCCAAATACCAACAATCCATGTCGTCGTCATCATGCATGTGTATGCTGATCACATTATCATGTTCACTAGACGCGGCACCGCGGGCCTCCGTGGTACGGGCTGCTGCCTTTCCGCGGTGCCGCGGCTCTCCAGAGCCAAATAAATAAAGACTAAAAACTAAGGACTAAAAACAAAATGCTTTGCTGACCAACAGCCGGTAGCGCCTTAAAAGAAAGAACAATAGTGTTTCCTCGTAAGATACAAATTCCAAAACTACACCATACTAGTGGCGCACGTAACTGAAATAACATAAGCAATACAGAAAATAAAAGATTGTCTCTTGAACGTAAAACGGCAAAATACACATAATTGGGGAGATTTTTTGTTTCTAAAACCAAATTCAGAAACTTAAACTAACTTGTTTGCTGAAACTGGGGATATATCGTGTGCATCGTTTCGAAAAAGTATCAAACGAAAACACCACGCAACACATTTGACGTTGTTTCAGACGTCGAGACACTGCAGCTTGCACTGGCGCACCGACCGCCGGCGTAGCATAGCGCGTAGTCGTGAAATGTCTACGACTGATGATGATGATAGCTTATTTGCCAAAAAAAAAAAAGACTCGATCCGGACCTCCTCCGCCAGGGCTGGATTCGGCGCAGTAGGCGTTCTTTCTAATGCAAATGAGCGGAGCGGAATGTATTCCCCCTAGTAAAGTACTTGGCCAGACGCAAACGGTGAAAAGGATGGGAAGCCGGAGAGATGTACAGGAGAGGAAGTTCAGATAGCGGTCGCGCGCTTCGAATTCTCCGCTTATCTTGATCTATCTTGCTCAAGGTTGATTAGCCACGTGTCGTGAGAATCGGGAACAAAAACAGCGTGTCTCAGAAAGCTGGCCATGTGATTCATATCTGCTGGGCCAAGACGGCTTATAGCTTCGCTACATCCAAACGCTCGATAAAGCGGAGAATGATTTTTTGTTTAGGGTTGTGATTCCGAGGAAGCTACGGAGGCGGTTCATTGGGTACTTCCATGACTCAGCTCTAGCAGGTCATGGCAGCGGCAGCGAGACTTCTCAAAAGTTATGCCGCGTTGCGACCTGGCCGGGGATGAGACAGGACACACTCCTATTCGCCCGTAGCTGTCCAGCCTGTCAGAAAGCGAAGCCGAAAGGGGAAAAGGCCCCGGGGCTGATTCAATCTGTGGTGAGTCACTACCCGTGGGAGATGGTTGCTTGCAACATCATCGGCCCACTACCAAGGAGTCCCCGTGGGAACCAGTATTTATTGGTGATAACCGATCATTTCTCAAAATGGGTGGAGTTACACCCGCTGAGGAAGCTGGTTTCGGAGCGCATCTGGGAGTTAGAAACTTTCATGCGCTTCGGTACACCTTCATGTCTTTTTAGCGATAACGCTAGTTATTTTACTAGCAAAGTGTTCACTGACTCCTGCCTTGCGCGAAACATAAAACACAGGAAGACAACACCATATCATCCTCAGGCTAATATCACTGAAAGAGTGAATCGGAACTTGAAGAGCATGTTGATCGCGCTAACAGAGAGGCACAGGGACAGGGATCAGTACGTCAGCGAGATAAGCTTCACCATCAGGACGACCGTGAACAGATCGACTGGGTTCACGCCAGCGCTTTTAAACTTGGGTAAAGAACTACTGTCTCCGCTGGAGAACGAATTACAGAACAACCAAGCACCACTAGAGCGCTCACTCTCTAAATACGCGGTAGAATTAAAGAAACGCTTGGCGAGTGCAATGCACGACGCTAAAGAGAATCTTGACGCTGCAAGGATCGAGCAGGCTGCCCAGTATGATAAGAGTCATCGTCACCTGGAATACAAGGTGGGAGCCCTGGTCCTCAGGAGAACCCATCCTTTGAGCAATGCAGCGAGCGGATTCGCAGCCTCACTTGCTCTAAAGTGGGAAGGGCCCTACATGGTAAAGGCACGACTGTCACGTCTCACCTACAGGCTCGCTCAGCCAAATACAAACGAGGAGTCTGGCCCGGTTCACATCACAGACCTGAAAAAGTACCATCTTCGTGATCGGGATGACGATGAACGATAACTCGCAAAAGGAGACGAGGAACTCCTTGTCCCAGGCGATTCTGGCGCGCAACCCTCAACGCGCTCTAAGCGCGGTAGTCAAACGGTGCACGAACATGTCGAGGAAGAACTCGACAGCGGTTCTGCCCGGCATTACGATTTGCTACCTAGAAATATTTATTTTCAGGGTTACTAATTATTGCCCAGAATGCAGCCCCGGAGAGGTCGACGCGGAGGCTACCGTCCTGGAGGTCAACCGGGATCATGCACAAGTCCATTCGGTTTGGGGGACAGCCAGGCTGGGTGGCAAGGGGCGGGCCGGCCGAGCCCACATAGTAGTCGACCCTGGGGTCACCAGCCGATGGCTCATCGCAGTGGGACGCGAGGAGCTCCACTTACCTAAACGACTCAGCTAGCCGAGGTGGACCAGACCGGTCCAACTCGCGATGAGGCCGCCCTTGAAGACGGCCACGCCATCCCCGAGAAGCTCGTTTCCCCACTCAGTCTTCTACTCCAAACGGGCTGAGCCCATCTACGTCGAGGGGACGACCAGCGTCAGCGCGGAACGGAGCAAACGTAACCGAGAGACGGAGACCAAGGCGACGCAGGCCCCTCTGCCACAGCGTGGCAACCTGGACGACGTGCGACGGGTGAGGAGACCACTACTTCGCTTCAAGGCAACGTTGAAGAGACCAACCGAGACCGACTCCATCCCAACCCCTCGGCCAGGTCCCACAGCCCTTCAGGGGACACACACTGCCGGCTTCTTCTTTTTCTGAAGACCAGCCCAGTTAAAAATACCCATTGGGTCCAATTGGTTTTTCCAATTGGTACCAGTTGGCGTAACCATCTGTTTTCGAACTCCCAGCTGGAAAAATACCAATTGGTATTAGTCCAATTGGAAATAAACCCATTGGCATCTTACTAACTGGAACCATTACCAGTTGGTACTATTCCAGTTGGAACCGTAACCATCTGTGTTTTCGGACTCCCAATTGGAGAAATACCCATTGGCTTTTTTTCAATTGGAACCGTAACCATTTGGTACTATTCCAATTGGAACCGTAACCATCTGTTTTCGGACTCCAAATTATAAAAATACCAATGAGTATTTTCCCCATTGGAAGTGTAACAAGTTGTGTTTTGGGACTTTCAAACTCGAAACTACAAAAAGAGCCCACTTGCTTGTTTTCTTAGCTACCATTTATTGGCACAAATCTTGAAGCAAGAACAAGCAATTAGCTTAAGTGGACATTCATTATATGCACAGGATGCAGAACAGTGAAGAGTATATGTCAAATGAAAACTTTATTTTGACTAGCAGGATACCTAAATATTACAGATTGAACGTTGAGACCAATGTTTCGCGGAACTTGGATGCAGTTGATGACAGGATCGCCATCTCATTCATGCTCAGCTCTGCCTCCTGCATGTCGAGCACGTGTACCAGTTAAGTTGCATATCTAAGAAGCATTGTGAAAAAATGTAGTAATGTCTAGACCTACAACAAATGGGTAAACACTTGGCTCACATTAGGTCAAAGTTGTATGATGCTCGACGCGTCATTAAAGGGGCAGTACAACAAGCCTTGTACTTTCAGTAAATACAGCTTTCGATTGTTCATTGACATTCACAACCTATAAAACACACAGAAATTTCTATCCACGCATGGCAGTCCAGAAGAAAAACACTACCAGCGTTTACCTCCTAAACTCGCAGACAGAGCAAGTGACCACATGATCTGAAGCTGATTACATGCCACAAATGTTTATCATATCCACACGCTGTGGCTGGCAAAGCACAGGGCACACAATGAATTCCACAAATTGCTAAGGTTTGGCTACTCCTGTCGTCGCAGTAAGTGAGCACGAGCCACTACTTGATTGCATGTCGAGGTATTGTCTTAAGCTCGAATAGAATGCTCACGCTGTGCTCATGTCCACTGTATGAGCCACACTTAAATATTGTCGCCGTGGGTATCACAAAGCTTTATGGCAAACTCCTGAGGATTGATGTTGTTGACAATGATGACAACACTATCCCCACAACCTTGTCATCAAGTTTTGCAAATGAGAGAATGAAAAGAGGTATTCGGTTTTACTCTTTAAATTATGCGGCAAAAAAGAAGCTTCTTGGTCAGTGGCATTGCGTGCGAGTATTTCGGGTCCCACTGGTGCCAGTAAGCTTGTGTAGAGTGAGAAACATTCAACATAATATCGTTACACGGCCCCTTTAATTACAGCGTTCCCCCCAAATGTAGCGTCAGCGGTCCGAAACCAGATGCCAAAGTTTCAGAACTAATTTATCTCAATTAAAAGTTATAACTGATTTTCAAAAAAAGATTATGAGAATGGGGCCCATTTTTGTAACTGTCACCATTCAGCTCCATGTATTCGAGAGCTGTTAGCCACCATTTTCCGACTAAAAATTTACATCTGTACTTTATCTTCCCACTGAAATTGACACCTACTCCATTTTCCACTGAAAACGGAAACCTGTAATTCATTAACAATGCACTCATGATTATTGACTAGTAACTGCTCACACCACAATTACAACTTCTGAAAGCATGACACTTAATGTGTTCACTCTGTCTAATAATACAAAAAAGTAAATTAAGACAAACTAATAATCTCAAAAGTAAATTACGACAAACTAATGATCTCAATAGTAAATTATGGCAATTAGGATAAACTGTGGCAAGTCAGTGCTTTCAGGAATCCATCGTTCCTTTTTAGATGTCTAACACACTTTTTTTTTTTTACTTAGATTTCATTACACTGGGTAACAGACTTTCAAGCTGACAGCTCAAAAGATTATATTTTTGTAGAGCTTCATTCATTCAGGCTCCTACCCTGCGCTGACCATATAGCTAGGAGTGTCTCAGGATATTTATTAATCAGAAATCGCCTATTTGCAATGCAGCAAGCACCAAGAAAATAAACAAAGAAGTTTCCTTACCTTGCACCCTTAAACTGTTTGTTATCCATCCTTCGCGCTCCAACGAGATGGCAGGCCAAATGAAGTAATTATCACCACACTACTCAGCACTCGCAGCAATAAAACATAACTTGTTGATTCTCTACTGTAACCATGCCACAGATGTCGTGCGTACCATCGGTATGATTGGAGCCATGTGCACAGAGAGATCATACGCGGACGCCATCTTTGTTGGCCCAGTGTGCACAGATGCTTCCAACGATTCCCGCCAATTTTAGCGGAAAAACAAGTTTACACGCGATATTTAAGAAATCGATTACAACACGATACCGAACAAAGAAAAAAAATCCTTCCGCTTTCAATTTTTATGTACAAAATTGTCCTCATTTTGAGATTTAAAAAAGTATGGGCAAGTGATCAGATCCGATAGCGATACCCGATAACGATATAATACATGCGCAAAGGCGGTGTCGGAGTATCGGGTATCGTTATCGGAGTCATCGAAATGACCAACTCTTTAGTAGAGGTTTTAGAAAATCGTTTCAATGCCTCCGATACGAAAAAAAAAAAATCTGCAAAAAGGTTTTTTTGAAAAATGTCATTTTTACATTCACCAACATCTAGAGAATATCCCCAGAAAGTTTCATTTGCTTTGACTGCATAGTTATTTCGTTATAAATTATTTTGAGTCCACCGATGCTAAAGAAAAGGTAGAGGTTCAAGAACTTTGAACGCATTTTTCTCCAGTCTACTTCTTGGCATAAATTTCACTTTCGGAAAACTATTGTTTTGCAATGGCACGAAAGAAAGGCTCACTCATTGTTTTTGCTAACTGGAATTTAATGGGCAATGCAACGGTGACATTGTTTCTTTTTTTACAAATACAAAAATCTATTTGATTTGTCAATGTGATGTTAGTATAAAATAAATTACTTTGAAAACATTTGGTTTTCTCAGTTGCCCTGAAGATAAATGTTGGGTATTACATTAGTTTAATTCCTAGTTATAGTTTTTCTAAACAATGTCAGTGCGTTCCTGATAAATACGACTAATCTTTTGTACAATTCATGTACACTGATAAAAATTTGCAAAGTTGACCCTTTTGGGTAGTGTCGGAATGTCCAATGATTGGTTTAAATCCCAATAAGACTATTTGCCATTTCGAAGTTTTTTTTTTTTTCAATTGATATTGGAATAATTAAATACTAAAAAAATGGCCAATTTGTGCATCACATACCAATTTGGCACTACCATTCCAATTGGGATCTCGAAACAGATGCTAGAGGGAAACATTCCATTTGGGATAACCAATTAGAAAAATGTAACAAAATTGGTATCACTGGATACCAATTGGAAACAACTATCCTAACTGGGATGACCAGTTGGAAAAATGCATCCCAGTTGGAATGGCCAGTTAGTGGATTTGGAAATCTCAATTCCAATTGGAGTCACCAATTGGAAAAATGTCGCCCAATTGGTATCACTGAATACCAATTGGAAACAACTATCCCAACTGGGATGTCCAGTTGGAAAAATGCATCCCAATTGGAATGGCCAGTTGGTGGATTAGGTTCCAATTGGAAATCTGAATTCCAATTGGAGTCACCAAATGGTAATGCCAAAACCAATTGGATTCTCGGATTCCAATTGGGGTCTCTCAGATTCCAATTGGTACCAATTGACTTTCCAATTTAAACCAATGGGTATTTTTAACTGGGAGCTGAACCCCTGTTGGCTATGCCAGGTCCCGGTTGTGCACCAAGAGACCCACGAGGCCAGCCTTCGGCACACAGACATGTTAAAGACAATGGACCCCCTCGTCTAATAGCGGCAACGGTACAGTTGCTCCGCAGTAACCGGCTCAACCTGCTGAATCCAGCTGCCCTGGGTCCCGCCCAAGCCGAAACACACCCAAACGAAGCCCCTGTCGAGGAAATGAAAACCGGGAAGTCAGCCCCAGGCTCTTCCACCGAACACCCTCCGTCTATATCAGTTCCGGCTCCAGGCATACTGGCTTCAACCGAACGGCTTTCACATCCTGCCAAAGACACCGTAATGGAAGACATTGATGAGTTCCTTGAGAGTGACGCGATACACCCAGCCTCCGGTATCCAGGACCAGACGCTTGAGGAGGCGATACCCCCGGCTTTCGGTACCCGGGACCATAGAGTTATTATAATGTACGCTAGAGGTTCAACTGGCGCTAGTGTCTATGCGACTTCCGTGACGCAAATTGAAGCAGACAGCAACCAGTCTGCTTTTGCGGCGCTCCTGTGCATTCCTATGGGAAAACGCGCGTGCATTTTGTCTCTTCGCCGGAAAATAACACGAAACATTTTGGTTATTTGGGTCGTACCGAGTTGCATGTACCTTGATTAACACTGTAAGAGTGTAATTGCTTTAGTTAGCGCATTTTTCTTCATCAGTGAACGATATTTAACTTCGCTACGCTTCAGTTTCAAACGTGTGTTCCGCAGCAGGTGTGGAAAAACAAGCGACGATTCAAAGCAAAATTACAATCGAAACGAATATAGTGTGTGTTCAAGGCTCGCCAGCATTCCGGTGACGCTTATATATTGATAATATGCCAGTCCTGTCACTATATGAAAATGATCCCGCCGTGCGAGCGGATAAAAACCTTCAAAACGTAGAGAATAAAGTCCGTAGGCTATGAAAGGTGTCTCTTCGTATTGTTTTCTCTGCTGGGCAGCTTTTATCGCGCACTTGTTTTCAAATATATCGAGCGCGCGGGTGATATATTGAACGTAGAACAAGCAGCTTTGCTCAGGGCAGAAAGAATGAAGCGGTACTTACTTATTTAAAATCGGAATAGATTACGTGGCCTTCAATTTATTTTGATCGTACATACACTGCGAGTTACTGATCCAGTGTTACTGCGTAGTTCTTGCCGCCGCTCTTGATTTTCCAGATGTCCTTCGTTCGTTTGTCATGTATCCCCCATGCTGGAAATCACTGACGCCGCGTTCGCGCTGACAGTGTCCGACAGTGCACATAAATACATGTACGAAGCCGTTTTAGCACCGTTTTTAAAGCGATGAACTCGAAAGAAAAACGCCGTAACTGACCAATTCTTTCGTCGGCCTGACTGAGAAATATTCCAAGCTACCTAGTACGTACGAATTATTTGGGATATTTGCTCTTATGATCGAGCGCAGGGAGAAAATACACTCACTTTTTCCCATAGAAATGCATTACCGGAAGTCAATTTTCGACTGGTGCTGTCTGCTTCAATTTGCGTCAGCACACTAGCGCCAGTTGAACCTCTAGCGTACATTATAATAACTCTATGCCCGGGACCAGACGATTGAGGAGGGGAGGATGTAGGGGACGAAGAAGAGAGGCACACGGCGAGGCGCGAAGGACAGAAACGAAAAAGGGGGGCGCGTGACGGCACCGTCGGCAGCTGTCAAATCCGGCGGAGCTAGAGGGCAGCAGATTTTTCATCGCGGAGTCGCGAACCCAGACCTTCACGGCGGAGCCGGACCTGCATCATCGAGGCAGACCGGCAACACAGCGGCGGTCGCCACAACCTGGGAGGCCAACCCAGCAGACAGACCATGCAGAGAACTGTATTTATAAAACCCTTTCTCATGGCAGCGGGTGTCGTCTGGTTTCTCGGTGAGCGAGGGGAGCGCGGTCCGATCGGGCAGGGGCAACAGGACACACACAAAGGCTCCGATTAAGTGACCTACGGGCATTTTCCAAACCCCTCCTCATGCTTTGCCGATAGTCCTTTTTTGACAGATTGTTGCTTGCAATAATTGGGATTCTTTATTTATCTTTTCAACAAATGAACAAACAATTCCCATCAATTGGTAGTTCCTTCTAATTTTCTGTTAAAAAATTATATCAGCAACACTACAAATTGACATGAAAGAAAGTGCATCATCTGGGAATTTATTTATTGGAAAATGCAGTTATTACAAACAAGAAGAGTATTAGCATTTATAACTCAGAGATCAACAAAGCACCATAGACACACAAGATGCAAGTAAAAGTGCATTCGGTACCACATAGAATCAGTTTTAAGAAAAGGGAGCGCCAATTGGCACAAGCGCCAATAAAATGCAAAATTGAATTTTAATATAAAATCATAAACATGCTGTACTTTGTCTCACCCGGAGACGGAACGCGGAAGACACGCAAAGCCATCTCAGCAGATCTAGCGTTGAGAGCAAGTCACATAACATTCGGGTTGGGTTCAGTGATGAACGAAGCACGAAATCATGTGGCACACTCAAAGTGCTGAGCTGGACGAAATGGCTATAGCATTTACTGCAATCCAGATTGGGGTCGCACAAATCTAAAGAATAAATAAAACATATTTCTTAAGAAAAAAAAACAACTGCAACACAAGTCAAAACACAACGCTATTATAAAATAAGAGCACCGACTTGACACAACAGAAAAAACAATTTCATTAGACGTTTCGCCTCCCATGCGGGAGGCATCTTCAGTAGTTACAAAGCGTTGAGTTGAGGTTGAATCTTGCATTTGCTTTGTAACTACTGTAGATGCCTCCCGCATGGGAGGCGAAACGTCTAACGAAATTGTGTTTTCTGTTGTGTCAAGTCGGTGCTCTTATTTTAATTATGACGTCTTTCGGCTTCTGCAGTGGTTTTGCAGCTATTAATAAAGAAAATACTACGGTATATTTCTCCCGATAACACGAAATGATCATGTACACCTAGAGTTAGTTTTCGTATGTGTCCCCAATAAATATTTTAGTATGAAGCACGTAATAAAACCAGCAGCACGTTGCAAGTGTGACATGAGAACCTTTCAACAAATGGTTTACATTCTAGCCAGGACGAACCAATACTATAGATGAGAAAAAACAAGTCGTTGTTTAAAAAAGAAAACGAGGCCCGTCAACAAGAGAGCATCAGTTTCTACCTGAAGGCCCACATAAATATGAGATTGGAAATAAACTTGTATAACAGGAATCAAGAAACCTTGAAACGGCTTCTTGTTGACAAGCCATTTGGAATTGGACAAATGAACACAGTATATCAAGAACACAAAACTAGAAAATTAAAGTACTATAGCAAGATGAGGATGAACCCATGACAAAAACAGAACTGGTCCCACCTCTCTCTGTGGTCATGCATTTAGAACCAGCTGAAGAAGGTAAGTTCATTCAGCTGCTTCAAAGCAAACAAGGAGCATGTCATCGGCTACAAAACCCTCCTTGAACAGTCTGTCAGCAACAAATGCAAACCTTTCAACTTCAGGCTGGCTTTTAAAAATCTCGTCACTTTTCAGCGGTCGGCATTTGTTCAGACTAGCATTTGTTGGGTGAACCAGGACAAGCTTCATGCTCATGACTGACCCGCAATTTTGGTATTCTCCGAGAAATGTTAGCCTAAAGCCGATGGCATTCCACATACCGGCATCTTTGTAGACTAACAAACAAATCTGAACTCCGATATCTTTAATTGAAGCGTTTCCATTACGACACAGAGCTGGATACGCATGTAAAGTTTTTTGCTTTGCAGGTGCTCCCGCAACCTTGGCAGCCATGTTGGTGCAGGTAAAGATATACTTCTGCGGACTCAAGCCCCTAGGGAGAAAGCCCAGTGCCAGCCAATATTTTGGAATCTTCCCACAACTTCCACAAAGGGCAGCGTCTTTTTGATTAGAAACATCTAGAAATGCCTTAGTCATGGTGGTTAACGTTTTTTTAAGTTCCTCTACGTCCCGAATGTATTGCTGCATTGGCTGAGCAAGACTAGATGTCACATTCTTCGAATCATCTGCAGCTTTGATGCAATGCTGAGTTGCCTCCATGAGATTGTGTGCCAGGTCTGCAGTACATTGCTTCATCGACTCAATCAGTACATTGGAGTTGTCTTCAACTGACCTCTTCACAAGATCCGCTATCACCTCTTTGGATTTGCAGTTACGGCCATCGTTAGGGTCAGAAATTTGTCCTGGAACAGGCTTCTGGCCTGGTGTAACATCTTCGAGTTGAGCTTTACAGTCTTTTTCCAGGTGTTCCAAGAGCTCAGTGCGAAAAGAAGTGCTTCCACACCTCTTGCAAGTCACTACATGGAAGTTGCACTCCTTGGTGTAGTGGGCCTCCAAATCTCCAAAAGGACCCTCGAACTTGCAGCCATGCTCCGCATTCAGACATCGGACCAGCAATAACTTTCTCTGGTTCTCTCCAAGGACAAACTTCTTGGTCTCATCTGCGCTGACATCTAACATGTCCAGGGGACACTTGGGGCTCTCCTTAGCAAAGAGACGTTGGTAGCAGTCAGAGCAGAAGACATGAAGGCATTCCGGAACCACGATTGGCTGTGACATTAAACCACAGACGTCGCACGTCCACGCTCGAGGTAGAGGCTTTAGGAATGTGAGTGGCCTCCAATCCAGGAAGCCTGAAAAACCGATTAATGTTGCTTCCACCATGTTTCTGCTTCTGTATTCCTTCTTGATGATGCCTTGGAAAGGACTGCCCAGATGCTATCAATGATGGAACCTTGAAGAAAAACAAAACAAAGTTCTCATTATTTTTATCACAGTGCCTAATGCACTGTCAAGACAAACTGTAGTCAGCTTTAGCAGTGGCACCCCGTATCATACGAAAGCAGGCTTGTACAATAAAAATACTCTCTTCATCATCTATACATTAGTGACTAATTAAAATTAAAGCCCTGAGAGGAAAATGGTGTCGATTTCTCCAGCCAACTCACATCTGCTAACTTGTATCCGCAACCGTATCATACTTCCAGGCTTAGCCAGAACTAAGTTGCAAACCAAATTATTTTTTTACGTTTATACTTGTATTGCCTCCCTTGTTGCAGGTGTTCTTAGCGCATTTCCGAGCCATCCCAACACAACATATCTTGTCTATTTACACTTGATAACATTGTACGAAGACATTGATGCCAAGATCAAAGTAAACGCGTGTTATCAAAGACACCATATAAGTACCGTAAAATATCGAGCATCCGCCTATACCACACTAAGGGTTCACCTCTCAATTCTTTAACAGATTCAGAAAATACACAAAGGACACCTCTTTACCTACTGTTCCCCTAAGGGGTGCCCATTCCATCCACAGTTTTATGTGATTATCTCAAAATGTTTAGTGGACGCTTGCTCGGCATTTTACGGTAGGTTTTTTTTTTCTCTCGCTTCAAACCGATAAATATATGGCGAATTATTTGTCAGAATTCAGTTTTCCTGAAAAAAGTCGGTATTATGGTGGAGACGATAAACATTCTTATTTATTTTTTGAAAGGAGATGGGGGGTTGTCATCTTGTGACGCTCTCCCTCTTGGAGTTGTCAGCGGTCTTCCGGACCATACTACTTCAGGATGTTGAGGGTTCAACGATCAACAATACTTCAGTGGTGAAATGTTTTTCCTCTTTTGTAAACGGGCTTTGTGTGCCAAGTTCCCAGTCCTCTAGAGACGGGATGTGAATTGTTTTGATTGTCTTAAATGTTCCACAGCTTCTCAATGTATGAGAAAATTTTGAAAGTTTCTATGTATGTACCAATGACAAATTCACAAATTGCAACCAGGATTTTGTGAGTGAGTATGTGAAGTAGGCAGTGTTTTGAAATGTATTACTGGTTCTATTTTGGTACTGGCACTTGACTGATTGGTTAGCTTTAGCTAGTGTAGTGCCTCGAATCGACAGCTTGCCAGTTTGGAGCTCGTATCAAAGGGAATCGTCGACCGGTCGTGGTAAATGTTGAGAAGTCGTTCCCTAACTTGACGTGATAGACAGAAAACCATGGACGCGCACTAAGAAAAATAAGTTACGACCTCAAAAACTGCATATGTGGATTTATTACAATTATACAAACTAACTGCAATCTATATGACCAATGAAATTAAAGGTTCCTTGTTATGTTCACCGTGTGTAGAGCACGTCTGAATATTACCTTGTCCGTACATGTTTGTGCCCGTTTCACGATACACATGCAACTGTGACAAAAAATACGACTTTAAAAATTTGTCTCATTAAATTTAAGGCATAATTTCAAGATTCCGTATTGTCACCTTTCATATGGCAATTACACACTCCCCACGACATTACTGTGCTAAACAGAACCGTTGTTGGCGAAAAGACAAACAGAAACACTATATACAGTCTTGGGTTGAATAAAAAGACTGCGCATATCACTGCCAAGAAGACAAAACAAAAACCGAAAGTATTTTTATGTAAAAATATTAACAAAACAAATTTACTGAAAAAAAATAAAACACGAAAACGCCGAATGACGGATTCTCCTATAAAAAGTGAGTAACAAGATTGTTACGTTTTTCGACGTATACACGGGAAGAAGCACATGGACAACTGCTCATGCCGGATTCTGAAGACTAAGTTACATTTTTTAGAACTATATGTCGGATAAAAGTATGACGCCTCGGGTACGAGAGTATGAGGAGCTCATGTTACCGAGGAGCCAAGAATGGATGTTTATAGCAGACTTGCACGTAATTCAGCGACTCTACTTAAAGGAGCCATGAAACGAGTTTTCTACTTTCGCTAAATACTACTTAGAATCACTCCTTAACGTTAAGAACTGAACAAACTTTCCTTAGTCTTTGTTTCTAGGCAATGGCAGTCGCCAGAATAATTTGTGAAATATGAGCATTGTTCATCCCCTCAACTCGGAGCCAGAACAAGCGGTCACGTCGCCTGGTGCCTATCCTTTGCCGCCAACGTTGATTATAGCCGCGCGCTGGGGTTGGCAAAGTAGCAAACGCGTGCTGAGCTGCAGGCATTGTTAGAGTTCGGCTATTCGACATCACAGCAGTGGTTGGACACGAGCCACTACCCGAGTGTCCGCCGAGGCATTGATTGTAACGAGCCGAAGTGGAGTGCTCGCGCAGTTCTCATGTCCAATCCATGAGCCCTGCTCGATTGTCGTCAGTCGAGTACTGACAGAAATAGTTCCTTTTTATCATCGCATTTTCATCGCGACAAAGAAGCTTGTGAATCAGTGGCGGTATGTGCGAGTATACTTGGGCCAGACTAGGACCGGACGCCTCTGCAAAGTCATGAACATTCCAACCCGATATCGTTTCATGACCCCTTTAAGTTACTGTAGTTTAACTACTTTTTTTTTTTTTTGTAATTTAGTAACTTTTAATAACATCTTTAAGCGCCGCTCTTAGGCGCCTGTTTCCGGGTTAAGCGGCGTCGGCGTAACCGCGTGTCGCATTATGCGACGTTTCCCATAATGACATCACACGTGACTTCAGGAGGGTAAAATTTTCCCGCCAATTTTGGCGGGAGATGTTTCGCTACATTTGGTGGAAAATTTTTCGCCAAATGTAGCGAACAAATCTCCCACCAAACTTAGCGAAAAATATTCACCCAAAATTTAGCGGGAAAACTTAACCCCCATGACATCACACGTGACGTCACGGAACGTCACGCTAGGTTTACCGGAAAAATTGCAAAAACTTTTCCGCTAAATTTAGCGGGGAAATTGACGTCACGTGACCTCAACAACAATTCAGTTTCCCCGCTAAATTTAGCGGGCAAATTTTCGCTAAATTTCCCCTCTAAATTTAACGGGAAAATTTCCCCGCTAAATTTAGCAAGGAAATTTTCGCTAAATTTAGTGGGAAAATGTTGGTAAATTTCGCCCTAAATTTCGCGGGGAAATTTTTGCTTAATTTAGCGGGAAATTTAGCGAAACTTTCCCTCTAAATGGGAGTTGAGCGGTAGAGAAGGAGGCGAGGGTACGAAGGGGGAGCTGGGACATACCCTCCCCTCCGTACCCTCCCTTCCTCTTCCTCAAGAGCTGCGCTTTAATTTGGCATTACAGAGAATTGTAAACGTTTCATTTTTTAGTTCAGTAATGACTATAGTTTACCTTAAATTTTTTTTGTAACGTCTCCTCAGATTACAAATTACTTTCGAAATTTAGTGTAGATTTGCTGATTAACAATCATTCAGCTGATGCTCGCAAAAAAAGGGGGGGGGGGAGACTTCAAGTAAAAAAATCCAGAGGGAAAGCTGTCTTTTCAGGGCTCTGTACGCTTCCCCGCTTGACTCACCAACAGTCGAAACCGTACACGAGACGCAAAGGTGTCTCAAGTGTGTTTTCATGTGGGGCCGAGCAAAGGTACATTCCCACTGCCGTTCGAATCCACGAAGCGGGTCCGCTCGTCTTTATCAAATGCGCGTGAATTTGTTCGCAACCGCTTCACGAATGCGGTTTAGCCGCCATTGTAAATGTGGCGTAACTGCAGGATTAGTGCTGGAGAGTTTGTGTCCCTAAGCTCAAGGACACAAGTGCTTCACTCATTTGAAAAGAGTGCTTGTCCCCGTCTCTTCCCAACGTAAGAACTCCCGCTCATTACAGGAGGTGTTGCCATTACACACATCCTCAGTCAAAATAGGCAACAAAATGCAGCAGCCGCTCTGGAGCTCATGTGGTACTCCTGTGGTTTGTGCTGTACTTGAAAAAATTAAAGCCGTTTACAACTCCCTGTAACGCCGGGTTAGAGCGCAGCTCTTGAGGAGGAGGGGAAGGCATGGGGGGGTCACGTGAGAAGGGGGCTCACGTGAGCTCGGGGGGGAGGGGGGGGTCACGGGGCCTGGGGGTCACGTGACCTCGAGGGGGGGGGGAAATTTTCCGCTAAATTTAGCGGGGAAAATTTTCCGCTAGATTTAGCGGGAAAAATTTTCCGCTAGATTTAGCGGGGAAAATTTTCCGCTAGATTTAGCGCGAAATATTTTCCGCTAAATTTAGTGGGGAAAATTTTCCGCTAGATTTAGCGGGGAAAATTTTCCGCTAGATTTAGCGGGGGAAATTTTCCGCTAGATTTAGCGGGGAAAATTTTCCGCTAGCTAGATTTAGCGGGAAAAATTTTCCGCTAGATTTAGCGGGGAAACTTTTCCGCTAGATTTAGCGGGGAAAATATTCCGCTAAATTTAGCGGGGAAATTTTTCCGCTAAATTTAGCGGGGAAAATTTTCTGCTAGATTTAGCGGGGAAAATCTTCCGCTAGATTTAGCGGGGAAAATTTTCCGCTAAACTTAGCGGGGAAAATTTTCTGCTAAATTTAGCGGGAAAATTTACCCATCATGCACCGCGCGGTTACGCCGACGCCGACGTCGACGCCGCTCAAGCCGGAAACGGGCGCCTAAGAGCTGCGCTCTAAAATTACGTGCTAAAGGGCAACGCCAAGGTGAACTTTTTGCATTGCCTTTCCTTCAAAAACTTAGAACATGCAGGCAGTGTTGTCTCTAAGGGGGAAGGGGGGGGGGGCGGACCGCTCCGTGTACAGCGCTCAGGGGGGTGCAGTTTGGCAGTAAAAGGGAAGGGGGGGTTTCGACTCGCGCCTCCCTCCCCCTCACCCTCTCGTTTCAGGCTTCGTTGCCTGAAACGAGAGGGAGGGGGAAAGGGGGGGGGGTCACAGCGGGCCATCGCACCGGCTGCCGCTGACTCTAGTGATGCAACAACATGCACGTCTTCTGAGATTCAAAGATTGTTCGAGAAACCTTAGAAATTCCCTCAACGTTTTCACAGAAAAGAAATTATAAACAAGCAAACACTGCAAAATCAAGCTCAGGTAGTGCAAAACTTAATAAAGAAATGGTACCTCTGCAGTACATCCCTGACCAAAAAACAAAGAAAGTATGAAACAATGCGGCACGCCGAAGCAAAACGTTGTCAAATCATTTTGGCGAGAACACAAGCCAGCTAATGACTTCATATATGGCTGGCGCGGTTTCTCTAATGGATCAAAACCTATGTAGTGTCTTGTTACGATTAAGATATAAAAAGTAACTTCAAAAGAAATTTTATACTTTTTTAAAGTAGTCAGTAGTTCACCCGATTATTTTCCATTTGAGTGATTTCTACCTTACTCAAACTACATTTGAGGCGAACACTCTATAACTTAGCTTAATTTCTTTTGTTTAGTGACTTGAACATGTCTGGTGTATAGTCTGGCCCCGCGCGAGCGGTGGTTTGCGAATGCTCCCGAGCAAGATATCGGAGCGAGCGTGTTGTCAATCGAATTTTATAACATCCCTCTTCCTAAGGGAGCTTCAAAGAACCTCCAACTCGGCCCCGCTCTCTGACAAAGCGCCTGCGATGAGTGTGTTTATGCGAGGTGTCGGTATATGTTTCCTAAAGCTTCGGGACCGTTGCGTACAATTGTTCCTCAATGTTTTGTTCCTGTTCTCTTTCGAAGAAAAGAATCAGATGCGTGCGATTTTGTCGGACGTTATCCAGTACGACTGTGGTGTTTTTGCCTTGGTCTGAACAGCCCCAGTTCGAGTCAAGGACCCAAACTCGATCTCTGGAGATGAGTGGATCGAGTTGACGCGCTCCATGTTGGCGGTCTAAGTAGTCTTTCTGTCGACTCCTGCTTTCTTGCTCGTAAGGAAGCAATTGATTTTGGTTGGGTTGCTTTGAATCGAGGAGTTTAGTGGCGATCGGGAGGGTAGTACACATTCTTCCCATGAGAACTTCTGACGAACTGTACCCGTTAGGCAGGAGTGTTGATTGGTAGATCCCGAGCGTCATGTATGGATCTTTCGTCTTGCTGAGTGAATGCTTAATAATCTTCTCCGCAGTTCCTCCATGCCGTTGCTCTGCGGATAGCAAGAGCTTGGTGTGGTGTGTCTGAATCCGTAGGTCTGTGAGAAATCGGTGAAGGCTGAACCTGTGGTTCCCGCAAACTGAGGACCATTGTCGGAGAACAAGACATCCGGCATGAAGTGCCTAGCAAATATCGACTTGTAGTGCATTATCACGCACTGTGCTGCGAGGCTTTTTTGTTGGGTGTTTTCTGGATAGCGAGAGTATTAAATGACGACGACTAGCCACCATGTTTCGTGTATAAAGAGAAGGTCCATGGCCACACTCTCCCAGGGTAGACTTGGAAATTCTGACGGGATGAGGGAACGTCCTCGGTTCTGGCCTGTTCGAGTCAGTATTGCCAAATCATGGAAAATTTCCCATATTCTGGGAAAAAGCAAGACAGCTGGGATAAAAGAAAAAAACACAAATTAAACGCATGTAAGATGTGGGAAATATTTTTAATTCAAAACGAAGTTGAAATTTCCTAATTTTCTCAGCTACATCAAATAAAAGAAAGTGGCACTTAGCGACTCAGGCATTTTGCTGCTTTTTAAAAGTCAATGATGTGAACTGGACTGCGTTGGATATGAAATAGGAAGACCTGCCACTTACATTCTTTTCAGCTGAAAGAGCGCGCCTGACAGTAATGAATGCCAACGAGATATGTAATGAAATCTCGAAAATCAAGAGCTTCGAATACAAGATAATGTTTACGAACTTGATCAAGTTTGCGCGAGTGCGGCTCAGCTTGCCACACTCTAATGGTGAAGCTGAACGTATTTTCAGTGTTTCGACCAATGCAAAAACTAAGGAAAAAAAAAAAAAAAAAAAAAAAAAAACGGATGGGCACTGAGACTATGAACACAATGGCGTTTGTACATTCAGCATTTATCAGACGTGGCGAGACCTGCTTTGCCTTCAAAGTTACAAAAAAAAAATATGCAGTGCTGCAGTTCTGAGAAGTAGCCAAAGTTCATTTCTTTGCGTTGACTGCCCTCCCCCACAAAAAAACAAACAAACCAAAAACAAACAAACAAACAACAACTTGAGTTTCGTTGTAGAAACCAAAAAAATGCAATAAAAACTTACTATACCAGTGTGCTCAGGAGAGACGTGGGTAAAAAAATTAAAATGTTTCGTTTTTGGATATTCACATATTTGGACTGCATATAGTCTAAAGTACCTGCATGCAATGTTTGAAACCCCAATTCGATGTCGAAGTGCAAGAAAAACGCTAACGCGATGCCTCGGCAACGTTCGAATTGCATTTCGAAGCAAAAAGCAGTCGAACTCGCACGTGGAGCCTTCCGCAGCCGCTCTGTAGTCGCTCGTCGGATCGCGGCCAGTTTGTGCTTGTTGGAAAGCTGGTTCTCTTCCCTCCTTACCCATGCCACTCATTCTCGTGACACCCTCGGAAAATGTCCGCATTCCGCGGGTTTTCCAGGCCCCATTAGCGATTGCTGAATGGCCAGCGTGCATGGGAGAGCACACGACATATCTCGCACTCCTGCTATTCGCCGAGACACGCCCCTGTGCTTTTCTTGATCTCCTCTCGGTTCGCGCTCTGACAAAACTGTCCCCTGTTCCGTGTTGCCCGCTGCTCGCTCGCGGGATTGCCAAGTTTGGCGACTTTGCGCCAAATTGGCTACGTTTTGAGGTCCACGGCAACTAAAAATTGAGGTTGGCTACTTGGCTACACTCTGGCTACTTTTTAACGCTGGTGCGTTTTATTGCAACGAAGATCCCCCAGCCTGAATCTGTGACGCCGCGACACTTTTGCATGAACGTTTTGAATGCTTTGAAAAATCAAAACAGCAATTGGCGGAAAGTATTTTTGAGAACCGCGGATCCCGGTTGGTGCCGCCCGTTACTTCAGTCAATCTAATAAAGCACGCGGAAACAAGAAAGCACTGTAATAGAGTAACACCTACCGATCAGCAGCGGGTGAGTGAGGTCGCCGAGCCAGCTGCCCGACTGCAAAAAAAAAAAAAGAAGTTAGCTCTGAAGATTGCTCTGTTCACCGCCTGCCACCTGCCCCTAAGCTCAGAAGTGCCTGCGTGAACTTTCGGAACTACTGAACTTCATTTTTAGTCATATTTTATGTACAACTTGCCGGAATATACTATGTTTTCTTGAATCGTTGTTACTGCATCACGAAAAGCGAAAGCAATGTTGCTCTTTTTTTTTGCGCATACCAAAAATAATATCCGACGTTTTTGCGCAGTTTGCGCCTTTTGGCTACTGCTTGTCTACTAAAAACAACCGCAGCTCCAGTTGTCTGTTTTTTTACTACTTTTGGTAATTTGTTTGGCTTGTTTTATTCTCGAAGACCTGGCAATCCCTGCTCGCTCGTGTGCTTTATTTCTTCAGTGATCGAGCGCACGTTTTTAGTTCCAGTTTGAGCGCTTAGATTGAACATCGATCGTTGCTTTGTTTTTGTTACAAAGCTATGGGAGTTTCGAGTTCTTAAGATGCGGGCCGATGCTCGGCTGAAAATGAGAACGCGGCGAGCGTTTGGAAGGAAGAAACATGCCTGAAATAAGACGCTGAAAGGGGTCTCCCGCAAGTACGCCACTGCGATTGGCAGCGCCGGAATTGTATGACCTGCCGGCATGATTGGCTGCATGATTGGCAGTTGTACCATGGGCCCTTTCTTGAGCTCTGGAACTACGGTGCGAGTGGACTCCGTATACTTCTTTGCGGCTGAGCGGGCGCAATGTGTCCAACGAGAGGAGCAATGCAAGCGTGCCTTATCCGAAACGTCGGCGACCCAGCGCAAGTTTGACCTTCTCGGCGTCAATGCGGCAGGCCAGACAAGCGGTGCCGGGCCACAGTTCATTGTCGTGGACATGAAGGTCCTGTACGACTTCTTCGCGCGGACGAAGTGTGGAAGCTGCGGTGCAGGAACACTGACGATCACCAAGGCTACGGTTAAGGAGTATGGCTTAGCAGTCATTAAGCGGTCAAGAAGTATGGCTTAGCAGTCATTTTCTCATTCGAGCAAAAGCAGTTCTCTTCACCAAGAGTGTCCGGAACGGTGAAGATCACTTCATTCGAAGTGAACATGTGGGTCATGAAGAGAATTCAGTCGATCGGCAAAGGAGTTACAGCCCTGGCGGACGTCTGTGCGTGCATGAACTTGTCCCATCGTGGCCTGCACCACGAAACCTTCCAGGGGCACTTCAATACTTTTGTGAAAGCCTGCGAAAACTCGGCAAGTCCGATTGAAGCTGCCAATGTGGTAGTTGTGAAGAAGCTTTACGCAGACTTCTCAAACTCTTTTGCCAACATCGACGTCATCTTTGATGGATCCTGGATGACCAGAGGACGCTGCTCCCACATTGGTGTGGGCTGCATTGTCGAACTGTATTCGGGCCTAGTCCTCGACCATGTGGTCTACTCAAACTTTTGCCTCGGTTGTGCCCTTGGACCGGAGGAAGAGGGTTACAGCGACTGGTATGCAGCCCACAACTGTCAAAGTAACATCGCCTGTAATGCTGGCCGCATGAAGGTTGAAGCTGCATTGACCATGTTTCAAAGATCCCTGGCCAAGCATGAACTGCGCTACACCACCGTTCTCTCAGATGATGACAGTCGGACCTTTCATGCGTTGACCGAGACAGATGTGTATGGCTTCGTCAAAGTTGAGAAGAAAGACTGCATCAGTCACGACCACAAGCGGACGGAGGCTGCCTTTCGCAACCTCGTGGACAAGAAGAAAGCTCAAGGCGAAGCACTCGGTGGAAGGGGCAAGCTGACTCAAGAGAAGATCAAGAGAATCCAAAACTACGATGGCTATGCTCTCAGGAGCAACAGCAAGGATGTTCCGGGAATGAAGATGGCAGTGGAGGCCACCCTCCTGCACATGAGGTCCACGGACAGCACCCCAGACCACAACAAGTGCCCTGATGAAGCCGAGTCCTGGTGCAAATTCAACAGGGCCTTGGCAAGCTGTGAGTCTCCTCCGCCGCACAAGAATCCGATTTCAGATTGTGTTCGGGCTGCACTTGAGCCCGTGTTTGCGAGGCTCAGCAGTGAAGATCTGCTGGCACGGTGCATTGAGGGCAAGACCCAGAACGCGAGCGAGAGCCTACATTCGGTCATTTGATCGCAGACCTCCAAGAACGCGAATGCCTCCCTGCAGGGAGGCATTCACGCCGTGCATGCACGGCGTGAAGAAGGCAGGAGCTGAGGCTGTGGCCATCTACAACCAGGGAAGGAGGTTGAACAGCGACTCCATTGCCACAAGCCTGGGCTATGCAACTGGTAACTGCCTCGAACGCTGAAGTGTCGAAAAGGATAGTCTGCGTTTGCGTAAAGCAAACGCTGTGCACGAGAGCAGCAGCAGCGCAAAAGAGTATGCCAAGCGACACAAGGCAGGAACAGCTCAGGATTATAGCCCCGGACAGCTGTAGAAGCACTTCCCGGAGCTACACAGACCAAAGACCCTTTTTTGGGCCAAAACAAAATTGCCTTTGGGGCTTCAATCTACTGCTGGCCCCTCCCGTTCTCTCTTGTAAAATCGGCTTATTGGTTTGCAAAATTATATTTTTATATTGTAGTTATTCTTTTTATTTTTTGGATTTTTTAAAGGTTTTTTTGTATGGGTTACAGCCCATTTAGGATCCCTTATACAATTTTCTGCAATCACTGTCAAAACTTCAACTGCGATTTACTCAGCTTTATGTTTTTCGTCTATAAGCTGAACCTTACGAAGATTTTCAATGCTTTTTGTTTAAATATTTTTATAGACTTAATAGCGTTTAATTCAGAAAGAAGTGGACTGCGCAGCTCTGCTATTTTGGCATGGCTGAATGGACTTGAACAAATTTTATTAGGGATAATGTGACCTTGCTATACTTTAGAAAGAGGGTACTCGACATAATTAGACTAATTTGTTTAAGTAATAATTTTTTTACAAAGTATAAATAGCATAGGTCTACATGGTAGTTCTTTACCTACAAATCCATATCACTATATATATTAAAAAAACATGCTTATTAGAAAGGAGCTTAAAGCCCCATAAGGAATGACCTAATTAGGCTTCGTTATGTAACTAAAAATAATTGAGGTGCCTTAAATCTAATTGCATATTTGAAAAGAGGGTGACAAAGTGCATAGACACAGCAATTTGCATTACAATCTGTACATAAATAAAAAAAGTTCGTTTTAGAAACAGTGTTTGGGCTTAAAGCGAAACAGAATATAGTTCTGCAAGCGACCGTTGGCGCGCGCAGCTGGTTCCCGAATAAAGAAGCACATCACCCCACGTGGACTCTCAACATACCGGTGTGAATCGTAACGTACCAAGGGATGGATGGCGCAGCGGGCGTACAATGTTGTAGCCTCAAACAAAAGTCGGTAGATAGCATAAAGGGCGCGATAATCCTCCTCTTGAGATAACTTCAGTTACCGCAAGGGGGTTCTCGCAATCCAAGAACACTGAGATTTGCAGGCCCTACGCGCACTCACCAAAGAAACGGAACCCACAAAAAACTTGTTAAAAATACGCTCGTGACACGCTCAGCTCCTGGGTCGCTATGCCCAACCAACGCAAAGATTCTTTGCGTTGTAACGTAGCGGGGGAAGGGGGGGGGGGGGCGAAATAACGCCGCAAACTTTCCTCACATTCCCGCAGATCCGTTTATCTTCGTGGCGTTTTTCATTGAAGGGGCGAAAAATCCCTACCACTCCCTAGGCACTGAACAAGAGCAGCACGAGAGAGCGCGCGCGGAGTCTAACATTGTTCGTACGCGTAACGTCGCGACAAAGATTATCAGCTGCGACCAACATGTCCGATGGTCTCAAGAAAGCACGCCGGAGGCTTGGGGTAATTGCATTCTAAAATCAACACCGTCGAAGTTGACAGCCTGATATCGTTCTTATTTCCGCTGATAAAGCAGAATTTACTGAAAAACATACCTGCCGTTCTTTTCCCTTCTCTCGGCGATCAAAGTGTAGCCTGACGTGGCTAGGTTGAAACCAGCCGAGTAGCGTTGTGTGCCTTCGGCCGGATTTCGGCTCCGGGCATTTGTTCTCCCATCGGCTTGATAAAATCATTTTACTGCTGGGTGTTTCCACGCCAGATCCTGCCATGGTGGTCCGGGTCACACCTTTTATATTTATGTAAAAAATGCATGTTAAAGCGATGTTCTTGGGAGGACCATTCAGCTATATGTGAACGCCTTAGTTAATTTACTTCCGGAGATATAAAACTTCTAAACTTCGAAGCTTGAGGAGTGGAGATTGCCAAGGTTTCGGTATGGTATTTGGGAGCTGTCAATCTTACATTGAAGCACGCACGTAGTAATACTTTTTCCCCCTTATCTTATGAAAGGTTGACTGCATGCACACAGAATATTAGAAATTACAATGAAACATTTCTATGCAGAAACATTTACGAAACACGTCAAATAGACACGTTCACAAATTATTTACCAACAAACGTCATATAAAACAATGCAAAATATATCAAAATTATCATATTTAAATGCATTTTACGAATATACAAGAAAAAACGCTTAGCTAATACTGTAGTTATGTTACTAATACAGAAACGCAGCTTATTTCTCTAAATGTCGCAACATTGCACATGAATATTTAAAAAAAAGACTCCACTTTTTATTTTCTATAAACTCTCCTTGACAGTTTACAGTGACTTGAACTAACTTGTGATAAGCAAAACATTGTCAAATTTCTTATTTCCATTTCCACGGATTGTTCCCGCCATCCACCCTCGTCTCTCAAACACAAAGCCGCGTACCGCACATATCGCAAAGTTCAACCTTAGCCTCGATTCCAAAGCAAAAATTTTGACCTCAAATAACTCCTACCCAAAGTTGTGCAACGTCACTTTGTCGTCACCAATAACTTCCACAAACGACGACCTTGCGACGAGAAAGTTCAGAGTTTTCGCAGCCCACCTAGGGACAATCTAGACAGTATTGCCTCCGACGCGGCGTGGGGATGTAGAGACACGCAGGCGCGACGTCCTCAGTGCTGCCGTTCAATCGGCTGGCCCCAAAGTGTTGCTCGGACGGGCTCCGATAAAGCGCGCTACGACTTTGTGTTTCACGATCTCACTGAAATTCGGGCACCGAGAGTACAATTGACATCTCGTTGCGAGAGTCCAACCAGCGCAATCTGCAAACTTCGGCCCCAACTTTTTGTTTGACAAATTTAGTCACCCGCAAGATACTTAAACCTGTCTCGATCGTTCTGATGAACCCAGAGATCTAAGAGTGAGGCGTGTGTGCAGTAGATCTGAAGCTACCCAAAGCTCCACGCAACCAAGCATTGCAAATCATAACTCGCGCGTAGGTAATCACGCACGAGACATTCTGTGCTCCCCGAGTTTATCAAAATGATAGAGGAAAGTTTAATTTTTTTTTTAACACTGCATAAAATACTTTTGATGAAACAAACTGCGAATCTTTTACAATTTTCGTGACATAAATCGAACGATAGTATCTTACCTTTTAATCAAAATTTTGCAATTCGATCCTTGCACGATTAAATGTTTGTACGCAATTCTGTTGCATTGAGCCTAAAATATTCAGGAGCTACTCTATTCTACCAGCACCGTTTGAGCAATTCAAATTCGATCTACAGAAAACACGTTGGCACTCGCATGTGAGAGGAAAACCAAAGGATGCAAGATGCAAGAGAGCCAGCGAGTTCCAAATCGTGCAGTTCCCGCTCACCTTACGGATACCCTCACCGGGGTGTGTGAGGAGCGCGGGGAAGCGAGGGAGGGTGTCGCAGTCTAGGAACGTCTGCGCCTGCTCGTTTGTGCCCGTCGCAATGTCGCCCACCGCCGCCAACACTGGTTTCTGAAAAGCACCAGTGATGGAAGCGGCATTTGACCTTTTGTAGCAGGTTTTGTAGCAGGCAAAATATTGGTTTGGAGCCGCCACTGTCGCTTTTGCAGCAGATGCCAGCATCGGTTAGCACATCACTTGAGAATGAAAAAGTGATTCCATCTCTAAACGATTTCATTTATGAAAGTGATCAAGGGTTCTTTGATACTCGAGCATATTATTTATTATCGTTTGTGATAAGAATAGATAGGGCATAAAAGGACCACAGTCTTCTTAAATAAGATTCTACTCAGAGAAGGTTCAATTTATAATAAGTAATAGAAAATGGTTGAAAAAGTAAATCATAGCCTACCACTTCATTAGGATAAAACCTCTCTCCCCTCTCCATTTCGCACTCGGTAGCTTGTCTAGCCTACATATATTTTTGTAGAATGCCACCAAGGATCAGCATATCCGCTAACACGTCTACCTAAGAAAAAAGAAATGTGTCCCATAAGTTTAATGAATTTACCAAACCCAAGACTAATAACATAAACGGCAAAAAACAATCACCCAAATATATTATATATGCCTACACTTGCGCTTCAAAGGTGCCACTGCTCTTTAGCGGCGTAGGAACCAGAGTTACGTCAAAGTTCGCTGCTCTTTCGATCGACAGCTGCGCGGAAACTACCGTGACTAGCGTATTTATATATATATATATATATATATATATATATATATATATATATATATATATATATATATATATATATATATATATATATATATATATATATATATATATATATATATATATATATTTATATACGCCCTTGATTTCTTCTCTCTTTCTCTGTTGTACTTTCTTTCAGTTTTTTAAATGAGAGACTATCTCACAATCAGGACAACAATCCTGAGCATAATTTTCGTGCCCATCGCGCTATGCCAAGCGCTCCAGCAATCCGGGGCAAAGCGGTGAAGCTCGACGCGCATACGCTATCGAGAGGCGGTGAAGGTTGACGCGAGCGGCGCAAGTGCCACGGTACTCTGCAGCCACGGAACGAATGCACGTGGCAGACATGATAACCAATTTTTCTTATGGGGGGTACAGTACCCTGGTTCTGTTTTATCACAGTAGCCGCAATCGGCAATCTTACTATTTTGGAAAGTTTTTCAGGAACCTAAGTTCCTGAGAAAACGACGGCATCGAATGTTGTCGGTGCCGGTTTCTGACATCGACGTTATTGTCTGGAAATTTAGACGATGTTAGCGATCAACCAGCCAGCGTATCAACCGGCGAGCGCTTGATGACTAGCATCAACGGCTCTGGCCGGTTGATTCGCAGCATCAAAGGGCGACATAATGGCATTCGTCATCTCCTTGAACGTATTCTTTAATCGACTAAAGCAATGGAGCGCAGCGAATGTCCCTTAACTTGCGCTTTTAATACGTGTGTTTGTGGTTGTATGTGTTCGAGCCGTCGACTGTGCTCTGACCCATGACAAGACAAACTATACGGGGACTAGAGACGCTGTGAAATTAATATTTGTACAACTTTTCTTTTCTTTTAATACTCCGAATATTAGGGTACCATCACTCTAAGGAAAGCACGTGCGTCTGCTTTCCCGCACAACACTCGGAGGGCCAATCACCGCAAGTTACGGAGGCAGCTCAGAGAATGACGATGCCAAAACACGTTTAGACAAAAAAAACAAAAAAACATTAAGCAATGCCAAATGTCACGCTTGCATTGCTTAAAGGGGCCCACCAACAATTTTTTGACTGGTTTGAAGTTCGCGCTGAAACGGAGCTCCATGAAAGCAGGAACACCGAGGGAAAAAAATATTACCGAAATTCGCAATATTTTGTGAGTTATTAGCAAATTAAACATTGCAGAAAACAACTTTAAATAAGCAAAACATTGTGCTTCATGACTTAAAATGAAACAGTTTAGCGATTGGAGCAAAGCGGTTGGCCAATTGGACGCGAGTTTGGTTGATAGCCCGTCGGCCCGGTCGGCCATTAGGCCTCGCTGCAACCATCGTAGCTTTGGAATCGGGTTGCCATCATCGATGAATTTACCGGGCTTATCGGATTTTGAGCGCCGAATTCTTGAAAAGGAGTGCGGAGCTGGGCGTCGCGCCGTACGAGGACACACCACGCAAGCGCCGCAGTCCGCTTCGACAGCCGCGGAAGGCTCGTCTCCCGCAACTCCGCCACCGGAGCCACCTCGGCGAGTAGGAGGTACTCCGCCGCTGGGAGGCGCGCATGAGCGACGAGCGACGAAGCGTTGTTTTCGCCCTTTTTGAACTTTAATTGGCAACTTTATTAGCTCTATAAAAACGACTTTTTAGAGAAATAATGACGGTTAACGTGTGATATACTTTATTCCGCTTCAAAATTTCTGGGACGGCTCTCGCCAATCACGAAACCCAGTGAATGTGACGTATAGTGAAAGGGAGCGCCGTTGTGCGCGCGCATTCGGCACCTCGCGGCGCCACCGTCGGAGGAGGTGTTTCCGAGTTGTCAAATTAAAATATGATGCGCTAATATTTTTAAACTCTTTCGTTGTCCACTGGGTTTCCGGGACCACTAGCGTGGAGAAACCGCAAAAAAAAAAGTAGACGCTCAAATACTGTTGGAGGGACCCTTTAATGTCACAATTCAGAACGCGTTTTTTGGTCGAAACATATGTTTCGGCATCGTCATTCGATGAGCTGCCTCCGAAACTTGCGGTGATTGGCTCTCCAAGTGTTGTATGGGAAAGTAGACGCACGGGCTTTTCTTAAAGTGCAATATTGAAACTTTTTTTTTTGCTTTAAGCCCATCTTGGCGTAGATGTGGCGCAATTCTTAGCAAAAATTACATTTTGGCGAGAGGTGTAGCAGACTTTCGTTCATGGCGAAATTTGGCGCAAATGGCGCAGCACTTCCATCACTGAAACACACTTAAGTGCATAAGTATTCATCCTTTCTGCGCTGCCCGAAATTAAAGAGAACAAGCGACTAAAAAGACACACACATCTTACATGCACCGAGAAATGACGACATAAAAGTCACTCACTTCCCGTACTGGCGTGGCAAAAGTAGCGGTATACCGAAATGTGATGTGTTGGCAAGTCGAGAGATTGATTAAAAAAAAAAAAAATAGCGAAGCTAAATAATGCATTAATTTGCACACTTGATATCAACTATGGTTTACTTTGTGTAATAATACTAAACTTGGGATTATGTGTTTTTTATCTAATACCAAGTCTCTTTTTTTTTTAGTTACATTGTAGCGTTTTTTAGGTTTACTCGCGGGCACCGTGCTCGCGGGAGTGCGAATGTCATTGTTTCTCCTGCTTTTGTTATTTATTTTTATTTGACAGTTCTTACAGCCCCCTTCTTTTGCAATGTTCTTTTTAAACGGCCCTTGAGGATAGATGACGATGAAGCGAGTGCGACTAAACAGTTTTTTCGCGTATAAGTCGCAGTAGCCAGTAAAACACTGCATCACTTTTCCTTTTGAATAATTGAGGGTAATGCACATGTTTAATTTAAATTGAAATATCAGGGTTGTAATGTAGCAATAAAAGGCTGCAAGCTGTATTTTTGTTAAAAAATAACAAATATGAAAAAGAAAAAGATTCTGTGTCGAGGCCCTTTTCCGCAAACCCACCATTGGATTGAAGTTTTGTTTTGCGCCTATGCATATTTTTCTCCACCATTTTTCTTCTTCCAGTACCTTTCGGTTCCAGAAACGGGCATCGGAACTTGCAAATATCCCAATAGGCCGCGCGCAAAGTCCTGTGCGCTCTTGCTTATTCCATGTGACACGGATGAGAGCGAAAGGGTAGCGCAGCTGCTCTCCTTGGAGAGCAACTGCGCTAGAATCGTCTTTGTCATCTTGCTTATACATTGAGTGTCCGGCTTTCCCTTTGGAGCCGCAAAGGAAAAAAAAAAAAAAATGTTTGTCGACGAACGTTTTAGGGTGGTGCTGTCCACGAAACGATTTTTGACGAAACGTAACAGTGTCTACAAAACGTATGTCCATGAAACGTGTGTCCACGAAGAGTTTCCCGCGAAACGTAATTCCACGAAACAAGTTTCGACGAAATGATAGGGACCCATAGCAGGATGTAGCAGCTGAAATAAATTGGCGCGGTTAGGCGCAGTGTTCCCACCACTGCTTCAGAATACTCTCACCGTTTGAGACAAAAATCAAATCGAGTAACATGGTATTTAAGGCGGCAAGGGAATGTTCTGAAACTCCGCATAAGCCTATTGTAACGATCCAGCCATGTACCGGGGTCTCAGACATCATACATCATACCCATTTCAGTATTAATGAAGTGAAATTACATTTAGCCGCAATGTTGGTGCAAATTCATCATGCTGTGAAAAAATACAGCAGGATGTAGTAGGGTAAGCACTTGGTGCAAACGACGCTACAATCATATCACTGGTGAGTAACAAACTTGTATGAAGACCAGATGTTGTGACCAAGTCAGTTTTCTATGCCATAAAAAGATAATACAAAGGGGTTTGCAGAACCTCACAATTTTTAGACAAAAATATTGAAACCAGAAGTGCATTTGTCTATATTGGCGACGAGATGTTTTGGTGGCTTTCTCTTATGGTTCCTATCCGACGTCATGACCAGGATTATTGCAAGAAGCGAAAGTGTGCCGGAGAGCTGGTTAGGGGAAACTATCATAATCTAAATTCTGAGACACGGAGGAAATAAAACAACGGTCAGGACGACACCTTAGATATGTGCAAAAAGCACGGGGGAATCGCGTTCTTATACTAACACTGTCGAAGTTGACTGTCTTACATCCTTCTTATTTCCATTAATAAAAATTGAACTCACCATTCTCAAAACGTCATAGTGAGCGCTTAGCGAATCCTGAAAGGCCGACCACAGTGATGCTGTTGTTTGTGCATGTCGCCAATAAAGTAGGGAGGCAAGCGACTGCAATTGACAGCTGAGAAATCTAGCTACCATGTCATTATTCAGTATAGGTTTCAATCATTAAAAGCCCTCTTTATGGTAATCATTTTGCACCCCAATCCGTGTGCAAACATTGGAGAACTGCTATATGCACGATTTAATAAAACTTAACCCACACCTGCTGGTCTGGTAAAAAAAAACCAGGAATCTTTAATGGAGCCTCTAAGCAGCACCTTACACAAGAGGGGGTTCGCCGGCTGAGTTGGTAGCCCACGGCAGCTCGTTGAACGAAAGCTCGCGCTGCAAAACCCAGGGATCCTGGGTTCAATCCGGATCCCTGGCCCTTTTCAGTCAGGATCAGCATCGTACCGGCGTACGGTCGTGTATTACATACTACTGCGTGAGGCACATTAAAGACCCCGGGTTAGCGATCGCACTGCAGTGGCCATTTCTCCACTACAGCGTAATCCAGTGTCACCGTACTTCAAAAGCAGACCAGACCAACTTACGCGCAAATGTAAAAAAAAAAATTTACACATTGAGTTTTAGGTTTTTTTCTAGCTCGACACTACTACTGGCGTTCTCAGTGCCATACTGTTAATACAACCCTAACCAACATTATTTGTTAGGTATCGAAACAATGTTCCTATTTCGTTGGTATCCAAGCGCCATCCCAAGGAGATGTGGCCGCAATGCAGGAAAACTGAAAATCCGGTAAATTCCGAAGAACGAAAGTCGTTTGCATCGGCTTCTATGTCCCTCTATCGCTCCCGTCATTTAGACACCAACACACTAAACTATCCACGCAACCCGGTAAAATGTCCAAGGTCTCTGGCGTGAGGCATCTTCAGCTTGGTTGCTAAGCAAGGCATGCGCAAATTCACGCTTGCAGAGGCCGGCGCCGTCGGGCTCGGGAGCCAACAAAGCACGCCACTTTGCGTGCCCCTTTCCGAAATGCGCGGTCGGTTTTGATTCCTTCGGATGGTACCAAGCAGTCGACAAGGTTCCGCAACATTTGCAACTTGACAGCTTACCTGCGACAGGGGCCGGGGTCCAGTACCCTTGCAAGTGATGGATCACTATAGCTGTACTGAGCGAGACAACCTGCAGCGATTCAAAAGCTCGAACAAAGTGAAATGTGAAGTTGAGAACCTGAGCAAGGCTTGTCCGCTGAAACCCGATACAAAAGCGGCGGGGCGAGGCCGGCGCGGCGGCAGCGACGATGCAAACGAATAGATCAAGCAAAGATTATGGTGTTCTACTGTACATTTTTAAATGAACGGTATGTTGCGTCGCCTAGCGAGTGTCATTTACATCACAAAATAAGTTTAATATTTCTGCCTATGATTTCTGCGCGTGCACCACTGACTTTCCCGGTTGGTCACAACCATGGTGTAGGAAGGCTCCGTGGTCACAACACGGCTCCGGGTGGCGGCCATCTTGCATGCGGCGAAATCTAGTTTCTGCTGGCGTTGCAGGGGCTTTCGGCAGCGTGCTGAAGACATGTCTTCTGCTCGTTCGTCGTCATTCGCGGAACAAGTGTTTTAACACCTTGTGTAAGCGTTGAGACTTGCCGTCGAGAACATGTGAAAATTTTTACTGGAGCGCGGTGCCGCAGGAAAAAGGCAGAACTCGTCGAAACCAAGTTTTGCCGGTCTCGCGGCGTGATTAAAGCTTCCTTGGCACGCCGAAGTGCTGCGTCTCTGTGCCTTCGCACGCTTGGATACCAATCAAGATTCGATGCCGTGTGGACGTGTTTTACGAGTGCAATGTGTGATGTATGTACGAGTGCAACCCCCCTCGTGAACCTAAAAAAAGGCTTTACGGAAAGGGCGATTCCAGTGGCGTCACGAGGGGCAGCGGCACCCGGGGCGGCAGCCCGCCGCGACACCCCCCCCCCCCCCCCCGCTCTCGCGTGCCTCGCCGCGACTCCCCCCCCCCCCCCCCCCCCCCCCCCGCTCTCGTGGCCCGCCGCGACACCCCCCTGAGCGCTGCACCCGGGGCGGTCCGCCCCCCCCTTGTGACGCCACTGGGCGATTCACACACTTGCGTCGAGTCCCACTGAGTGCAACTGCAACGGCTTGCGACGACGGGTTGCTATGGCAACAGCTGCATCGGCTCCAACAAAACCCGTTTTGTTGGAGCCGACGCAGATGTTGCCATAGCAACCTGTCTTCGCGCGGAAAAAGCGGAAACAAAATTATTAGGTGAATAATAGCTACGTGATCACGTGACCAAAGCGGGTGACACTCAGTTGGTTGAGCGCCGTTTTAGCGAACGCCGACTTTTCGTCAAGAGACACTCTAGTGAACGGTCGGCCGCCGCGAAACGGCGCTTGTGGGTGGCCAGGTGGGTTAACATTTTCGTAATGAGCCGCCAAAGACTGTCGCCGCAAAAAAGGCAGGTGGGGGGAAAGGGGGGGAGGGGGTTAACACGCGCCCCAGTCACTCGCTAAAACGTCGATTTGCTGGACAGTAACCGCTGTTCGCTTAAACGTCATTCGCTCATGCGATCTGGACATGCACCCCACCAAAGCACATGGTATATACACTCCAAGTAAGTGGACTAACGCCCGCTAAAATTAGCGGACGGTGTTCAGGTGACATCATCAGAGTGACGGTCGTTGTGGGACGCTGTGACGTCACGTGATACTCCAAGTAATGTGACACTACGTCGTGCGCCCCGTTTTCCGGTAAAACGTAAATTCGCTCAAATGTCGCTTTTCGCTAGAACGTCATTCGCTCATGTAATATGGACCCCTTTAGGATACAGGTCATTTTTGCAGAAAAGAATGATACCAAGTTCCTTCAATTCTATTACGAAAACATTATCAGAACCCCCGTTAGGCAACAGTAATTGACAAAAAGGGCAAAATCGAGAAAATAACTAAGTTTCTCTTATACTTTAGATCCAGCTTCTTAAAGGAGTCATGAAACGCTTTTCCAACTTTTTCCTGTTTAGCTTTCCTCCTCAACTCACAAATCGCGCATTCTACCAAACAGTTCAAGAAGACGGAAAGGGGGAGTCACCTCTTGCTCGGACTCTCGTTTCTCTAATTCGGACACATCCATTCTCCCCCTAGAAGATTAGCCGTCGCTCAAAATTCAGACAAAAATTGCTTTCCCCACCCCGTTCACCCCGAAGCTGACAGTGCTGTGGAAGCTACGTGCTCCTTGGGCCAGCCATACTTTTGCCACGTGATCACGCTCTCTCGCGCATACCTACGCGCAGAGAATGAGGTGAGGTGATGAAAGGGGGGCGGCTGATTGGTCCGGCAAGCGCGTAGCTTCCACCACAATGTCAGCTTAGGGGTGAACGGATTAAGTGAGTTCCGGTGTCGTGTGACGTTCGTTTGGGCCCGGTGACGCGCTGCGGGGTCCCGATGACGCGCTGCGGGGTCCGCGGATGTATCACAGAGCTTACGAAGGGAAGCAGGTACGAAATAGTCCGCTGTGGTTTTCCAATTTTCGTACCGAAAGTCAGGCTTTTGACTTTCTACCTTTTTTCTTTTGGCCCACTGAACGATGTGCTATTAGTAAAATACCAATATAAATTGATTCATTGCAGTCCAAAATTCGTTTCATGGGCCCTTTAAGACTTTAAACTTACTGTTCTTAGAATAGCTAGAAATTGAATTGAGCACTCATATTTTCGGAGAGGTAGTCTGGTCTGTGAATATTTCAAGTTAAGAATTCAGTAAATTTGTAGGGTTTAATAGGAATAAGATGTTTTCCTTTCGTGCTCGTCGAGGGTGCTGAAGTCTAATAGAAATCAAGTGTTCATGCCTTTATTTTACAAGGTACAAAATAAATGAAAACTGGCTATAGGTGTGCTTCGAGCGTGCACAAAAAGAAGCAAAATTAAAGCGAGGGGAACCTAATTTTGAAAGTACTCGGAGTCACAATCTTGAAAGAATGACGAACTCGATGGAATTAAAAGGCCAATCAAAACTGAAAGGGCTTTTGGAGGCATTTAAAAGAGCACTTCTCAATTCAAGTACATTCAAGGCATTCAAGCATCTCTGAACACTCTGTTTTAATTTTGCACTCAAGTAGCACAGAGTGTAAATTAATTAACCCTGATGACACAACCATGACCCAGCACTGATGATGTAGCCTTAATCAAGTAAGATTTAATATATATTTTTTATTTTTTTATTTATTAATCAACATTGTAGTTTATTGAAGACTCATAAAAAGGCTGTAAGCATTTGTAATATTAAGAAGCACGACGGCGGTATAACATATTCAGCAAAGGAAAAAAATAATGTCGGCGTTGGTACGTTTAATACAACAGTAGCGCATAGACAAACCTGGTGAATTTTTTGCTGGAAAGAAATGTACATGTTTTGCCGAAACATCGAAGTGGGACTCTTGCCCAAAGACAGATTCGGCAAACGTAGATGGCTCGGCAATCGTGAGCGAACAAAGCTGGGAGCACAAAATCGTTCAACCTCCGTGCTGTGGAGAGCAGTCTTGTACATGTCACTCGAAAAAAAAAAATTGATTTCATTACAATTGCTCGTAGCTAAATGTGCTCAATTAGAGTATTTGATTATGAGAAGAGAACTAATTGGTGGTTATTTGATTAAGTAACCGTTTTTTGAGCAATCCTTTTTCGAAGAAAAAAAAAGAGCACAGTTTTCTGCCCGTTTGAAAACTTGATTTTTCGTATTGTTTATCAGTGGATTAGATTCCGCGAACATTAAACCTCTTGCCTTCTTAATTCGCCAATTTTGGTAACTCATCCTTTTCTCGAAAGCTTGGTTCGCTGATTCTTCGGTACTCGTACAAATGAAGGTTGTTATATATTTCTCTCTTGCGAGGTTCGCGTTCCGACACTCGAGCTGTCCGCAACGCGCCTCGTCTCGCACGGACGGTGCAAGGGAGAGTGAGGCGACCATGGACTCCGACCTCCAACACCGGCAAGCCGCGACCAGTGCGTGGGAACGGGAAGGAGAAAACAACGCCCGGCAACAGGAGTGAAGAACGAGACGGGAGATTCGATCACGCGTCGCCAAATTGAGAAGATACGAAATTAACCCGCTCTAACCAAAGGCCTCGGTTTGTAAATGAGTTATTTAGACAAAGTATTCATGTGTAACTAAAAGAAGAGCGTGCCTAAAATACAACAAAGGGTGCCATTAGGAAGGGGAGTAACAATTAGTAACGGTTGCAAGTTACTTTATTACTTCCATAAGTATCAGATTACTCTCGCGATTACTTTGTAATAAGTATATTCAAATAATTGCAAACTAACTCCACGAAGTAATCGATTACAAGTGATTTAATCACTTGCAATGTGTAGCGTACAAGTCTGTTGGCGAGCGACACAACAGCATAGAGTACTTTATGAATAGTAATTTAGATATCCGCGTCAAACAAACATTGGAATTTAATACCAACAACGATGAACCACAGCGGACCTGCTTTGGGGATAACTTTTCATGGACACACGTTTCGTCGACACTAAAGTTTCATCGACACTCGTTATGACTTATGATAATTGCGTGCTATAGGACATTTCGTCGCGCGTATATCCCTGGGGAGTGTTCTGCGAACGGTAGAAGACGTGAAGGTCATAAAACGACTCTGGAGACACCTCGTCTTGCCAATATTTCAGACACTACAAATGGCGATTTTGATTGACCAAAGCGCGAACGATAAGATTATCCCCAGCGTTTTCGCACGAATGTTAACTTTAACGTAAGCCTTGCACTTCTTACGCGCCCTAAAGCTCTCTAAAATTTACCGATATAGTGGCTTTTGATGACGCTCACGAAGCTTTTAATTAGAATTATATGCTTATTTTTACAAAAAAGAAGGTAATTAACACATTTGAGTTAATTACCCTACTTTTGACGACTATATTCTGAACCGCAGTGGACATTATCTCAGCCAATCAGAAGGGGCGCATCCTTGCGCCCCTTCCGAAGGTCACGTGACACTAACACGGCATATGATTGGCTTAGATGGCCCGTAGTTTCCGCCGTGGTACATCGTAAGGTGAAACTGACCATAGCACCCTATATCATGATGTTCCCCTTGGCCGTGGAACTCACGTACACAGAGCGCACACTTTCTCGACTTTTCTGATACAAATCTGTAATGCAAAAAAAGAAAATAACAAACGTTATATATATATATATACATATATATATATATATATATAAACAAACATATGCAGATGAATGAACCGTACTTAATCTAATGAATCAAAGAATCAAAGTTTTCAGGAACCCGCCGAAAGCCAAAAATTGGCGGAGCCAGGATTTGAACTCTGGGCCTCCCAATGTCCGGTCGGGTGTGCTAACCCTTAGATAGAGGTTAGCACACCCGACCGGACATTGGGAGGCCCAGAGTTCAAATCCTGGCTCCGCCAATTTTTGGCTTTCGGCGGGTTCCTGAAAACTTTGATTCTTTGATTCATTAGATTAAGTACGGTTCATTCATCTGCATATGTTTGTTTATATCCCCTCGGAGACCACGTACGATGACGTGAAAGTGCCCGTATTGTATATATATATATATATATATATATATATATATATATATATATATATATATATATATATATATGTATATATTATCCGCTGTAATACATTAACGAGACAGTCATGTCTCGTTAATGTACCACAGCTGCTGTAGCTCTGTAGCTCCTAGTATCAGGGGATATGGCGTTCAAACAAAAAGGACGTCAATTAAATCCTTCGCGAGGATTTAGAATGGTTTACAAGCGCTCGCGTTCGCCACCTTCTGGCTGCATTCGGTAGAGAAGAACAGTTTGATGCAATCTTACCGTGCCACTTAGGGGTAAAAGGGCAGGCTTTAAAATTGAACTGCACCAGAGGAAGTAAATCGTTATTTGGAGCAAACAAGGGCAACCCCTGCAAAAGCAGGTATGTTTTTTGTTATCGAACGCAAATTATTCTCAAATGTTCTTCATTTTATACATAAAACAAAAACAAAAACAGAAGTTTAAGGACCAGACATTAGTGTAATATCATTTGTAACCTAAAAGTTTTTTGTTTGTTTTTGCGCATAAAAAGAAGACGAATATGTCTTGTTCTTGGCATCTCAATCATTTGAAAGAAAAAATAACGGGAAAATTTCTAATTGACACCATACGCGTATTTTCACTAAAAAAACAACAAATTTTAGTGATTTACCCGAATTATCGCGACCATTAGACCCTCCTATTATGTCCTTCTGGCCGTGTAACTTAACTGCTCTGAACGCATGAGTGTACCTTTAAAACCATTTTAAAAACAAATTTGTAAAAAAAAAACACTTTGTATGTCGACATTAAGTAAATTTCGCCTCGACACACACACCTACCACAGCCCGGTTTCTACTCACGGGTGGCGCTGTGTTTCGGGAAGAAAGACTTATTTCGCCATTTCTTCAGGAGGATAAAAGGAGCGTCGGCTTATTGGATTGGGTGAAATAAGGATATGGACACATCTGGTACACTTGCAAAATTCTCAGCCTCTTTTTTTTTTTTTTTTTGTAGAAACCCCATCAAGCAACATTGGTAGTCGCCATCTCTTGGGGCACAAAGCGTGTGATTGGCTTCCGAGTCCTCGCTGAACGCTGACGCCGCGCTCGGAGTGCGCGCCCAAACAATGGCGGAATCGGATAAATGGTGCAGCAACTATACTAGATGGCGCACATTTTTTTAAGAGGATCTATTAAGGAAACATAACAATGAGATTGCTACAACGCTATCTTTCGAAGGGAGCACGCCGAAGAAAAAAAAGGTCACATATTATTTGGTGAGCTATCGATTAAAACAACACAACACTAAACTCGAGAATATCTGGACTCATAAAAAAAAAATCATGAGCCATTCCACTTTGTGAGGGTGGATGACCAGCGAAGCTGCTTAACACACGACACAGACGTGACACAAAATTTTGAACTAAGCTACGAGCACACTTATTGTTTTGATCGGTGTTCATCGTGACGAAAGGTACGCACACACATGTCGAGGACTATCGCCACCCCGAGGAGCCGGAGTAAACTAGACACGTGCGACGGGACCGCCCCCCGGCGGAAAGTAGACACGCGCTACGGGACAGCCACCCCGGGGAAGGAAAGGAAACTAGGCACGCAAGCGCTTGGAACGACGACAAAGAGAGGGCGGTGCGAGCGTAGACATGGCCTGAATTTTTGTTGACGCACACGAAAAATGCACAGAGCCCAGTAGACGCGCCGAACGGGACCGCCACCCCGGGGAAGGAAAGGAAACTAGGCACGCACGCGCATAAAACGACGACAAAGAGAGGGCGGTGCGAGCGTAGACAAGGCCTGAATTTTTGTTGACACACACAAACAATGCACGGCACCTTAGCCATAAACAGCTTCGCTGAAAACTAGAACGTTTTAGGCGTGTCTCGAGCATATCTAATAAATTCGGAGACGCACGTGCACAACATGTTGTGAATGAGCTGGACACATTCTGTGTCTGTGTGACGTCACGCGACATAATTACGTCACGTGAACTTATGATGTCACGTGACTGTGACCTCACGTGATTTTCCGTGCAATGTTCGGGTGCCACGTGACGTCACGGCGTCACGTGACGTTAAGGTATCATATGTGACATCCTGACATTAGGGTTATATGAGCAATACAACCCCTATTCGTGTTTGTAGCCCAGGTGGGCTATTCGTGACTCCAACGCCCTATAGATGGCATGGCGGTGGTCCCAAGATGGCGAAACAGACGGGGATATATATTCTTCGGGATTTTCCGCGCGCCTGGTCGGTGACTCTGGCCAGTGTGCTAAAATATAATTATTTGGCTACAAATACGAAGCGTTTAGGGCAGGAGTATATCACAAGTGACTGAGATGTTGACGTGCGTTAAAGGGGCACTAAAGTCAGTTTTTTTTTTTTATAGTTTTAGTTTCCGCATATACCAAGTCCTATATTACAAAACCGCCTATTCATCTCGGGGCAAGAGAAAAACATCTGAAATCTTTTTTCTCGCGGACTACATTGTGTGGACCAATGAAAGCCCTAAAATACGCGCAGATTCCGAATGAATTTATCGTAACTGGTTTCAAATAGTGTGTGATAGGTACACATTCGGGTAAGACTCTTCTTTTTCTCCGCGGGCGAAGCCATTGCTTGCAACTCGCTGACAAGCGCCCTTCGTCGACCACTTCACTCGAAAGAAAATTCTTCCCAAAAAGGGCGTGTCGCGTTCTTTAAACACGCTTTTAACGAGCAAATAAGCTACGCACGGTTGTGGTTTTGGGTTTGTTGGGATGCTTTGAGCGTCTAGATTGAGTTGTCAGTACAAAAGGACAATCTCAGAATCGACTTCAGATCCTCTTTAAGAAAACCAGCATGCTGATTTTTAAAAGTAGCGTAACGGAAGGGAACAATTCCTGTTTTAACGCACCCGCTTTTTCGTTAATACTAGTGGTGGCCAATTGTTCAGTTAAATTACCGATTAATCAATAAATGCTGTAATTGGGATTAATTTTGTTAACGGTTAATAAGTAAAATTTTTCAAACCAGAAAAAAAAATATAAAAAAACGCTTTTCCAACACAGACATAGACGAGTACTGCTGTAAGAGGGTCAAAATTTAAGTCAAATATTAGCTTCTAAAGTAAACTTTAAGGACGGAATTTGAAGCTCCGGGAAGTGCAGAAGGTTACACGAACCCCGGCCACTTCAACACCGTTAGGGTGTTCGTTATGCAGCAGAGACTATTGTGAACAATCAAAGGAGGTCGCTTTAATTACAGCAGAGTGTCAACGAACCTTTTTTCCTTGAGCAGCTGAAGTAATAATTTGTGAGTGGGAATGTCTTTGAACTGTTCTCAACTACACATCGAGCTAGATTCATAATTGAAATTGCATATTGCGCCGCTTATGTCATAATCAACAAAAGCCCCCCAAAAAAGTATGTACGGAAATGGACGAGACCGATTAACCATGTAGTAATAGCAGCAGCTGCAGCACCAAGGACGACAGGTCCTGCTGAAGTAACTGGATTTTGGGAAAGCAGCGCCAACCTCCCCGTATGGTCGCCATTTTGGTTAATGGAATGAGCATGTCCCTCCTTGACCTTTCCATTCTTGGTGAGCCGATATAAATTCGCTGGTGACGGGTAGCTTTAGAGAGACATTTCTTGAGTACCGAGATTTTTGCTCTCCACACACCGGCGAAACAAGCGCACATCTTCGCACCACCACCACATGCGGCGTCGGGGCTTGGCGGCATCGAAAAATAATTTTCCTTCCTTGAAATACGAAAGAAGAGCAATAACATTGAAAGAGATCTGTGGGGAGAAGCATGATTGATAAGTTGACTGCAACACAGTGCCAAAGACGCTTACATTGGCAAGGAACATTTTCAGTACGATGAAGGTCCAAAGCAATCTTGGCATGACTGGCTCAGAACGACCCTCTCGAAGTTTTGAACATTTGAAAGAACCAAAATGTCGATCGCCAAGGCAACAGAGACCGATCATCCAATTATCTTGATAGGTTTTGGTCGTGCAGGGAAGGCAATGGCGCTACTTTCCCAGGATCCAGTCACTTCAGTTCCTGCCACCGTATCCGCCGACGTCCTTGCCATGACCTCCGATATTTTTCGCGCACTCTGCTTCGTCGTGTACAAACACTCGGCTGCCCAGCAGAAAAGGCGAGACGAGACAGTTCTTTAGATCTCCGCAAGCTGCGCGTATAACGAAACCAGAAACGAAAACAGAATCGCCTCAAAGCACGCGGTCAAATGTGAGCCCGAGGAATAACGCTTGCATTTCCATTGTTCTCATCATCAGAATAGAGAAAGGTAAGGCGATCTCTGTTGATTCGTAATTTTTATTCGCTGCTGCGGTCTTTGCGCTGTTTCGCTGGACGATATCTCAGAATGCAAGATTTAATGCGAATCTGTTTTATTTATTAATTTATTTCAAACACTGCCGACCGTTGCGGGTTATGGCAGGAGTGGATATTGTAGTACGTAAAACAAAATACAGGTGACACAAGAAATTATACACAGAACAATCATTCTCGCAGGTGCAATCACTCGTCAGCAAACCAGTTCATCAAATGTTCTTTAAATTCTTCAACAGAAGAGACGTCAGAAAAACTTTCAGCCTTTCCACTCTGGTGAAGAAGGAAGACCAGCGGAGCTGTACAATGGAAAGTAATGGCCTTCCGCAAGTCGGCAAGCCAGAGTGAAAAGGCTACCGCCATCTATAAGCGACGGCGGCAACCAGATACGTGGCTTGCCGTCGTCGCTCATAGATGGCGGTAGGTGTCCAGAGTTCGGTGTCTTCATTTCTTTGCGGGGGACACGATCCTGGAGAAACTAGTCCTTAACAGCTACGCTGTAAAAGCACTTGGGGGTTATCTGTTCCATTTTTCAATTGATTTTACAAGAAACGAATATTTAAACATATCAATATTGGGCATAAAAGGTTCAACTGACAATTCGTTCTTTAGTTGTCGAGACCGTCTTCCAGGAGGTCTGATATAAGTTGGCGTGTCAATATGGAGGCACTTAAAATACAGCAAATAAATTGACTCACATTCCTGTTTTTCTTTTCCTGGAAGGATTAGACGCGCAGTTTATTTAAAAACAGTATCGTGGGCATTTGTTCTACATCTTTCGCACTTTGAAAAGATGAACCTTCGAATTCTGATACACTTCTTCCTTGACAAAGGTCTGTGTGTTGCGGTTAGTTGCGGCGAGAGGCAGGGAGCACATTTCTCGCTGCTCCTAAGTTCCATAGACCGACGACGACGACGACGATGACGATGACGATGACGATGACGATGACGATGACGATGACGATAATTCCCGGCTATTTCTTTGTATTGTTTGGTTTGGTTACCAGTAGAGCCCTGCATATCCGCGGATTATCCGCGGATATCCGCAAATATCCGCAGTGAACTGGCGGATGCGGATAAAAATTGGACGGATTTCGGCGGATTGCGGATCGGATGCGGATGTCAGGGGCTGCGGATGAGGATATCCGCGGATCCAGATCTAAATTTTTGCCCGGTGGCATTCAGTCCGTCGACTGACTTTTCATCCACAGATCGTTTCGACGACATGCGACATTTGATCGAAAGGCTTCCCGTGTTCGTTTCATCGAAAAATCTGAGACGTTTCATCGCACACAACCCCGCTTTTTTCGTAACACACTTTTTGCGTCTCGCCTGGATTACAGGGGGGAGGCGGACATGGCTTGGTTAAGCACGCCTTAGGGAATCGCGCGCTAGCTTTAAGCGGCTTAGCAAAGAAATACGTTGTCGACAAAACGTCGCAAGTGCATGTGCCCACAAAACGTACAGCGTCGACGAACCGTGTGTCTAGGAAATGTATGTCCGTGAAAAGTTGTCCACGAAACGTATTTCCATAAAACTCGTTTCGAAGAAACGATAGGGATCCTAAGAAAGACCTGATTCTTACTGAAGATCGCTTCAGTTAGTGCATTTCATCTCGTCAAAAATGCTATCTATAGAAAAATTAAAAGTAAAGAATGCATGGCATCAATCATCCCGATAAAGCTAGTTTTTTGGCAGGGAAAGAGCGGAAAACTTTCTCGGGCAAAGAAAACCTCAAACGAACAAGTCTCAAGAAAGTAGAAGAAACCTCCCCTTCTCCGCAGAGAGTGGTGTGGTCATGATACAAAAACAAAAGAAGTGCTTCGACAGCGAGCGCGACCCTGTGGCGCCACGGTTTGCAAAGTAAAAAAAAAAAAAGGAAAAGTTTTCTTTCAATATATATATTTGGGCGCCTGCACGCCGCGATCTTTCTCGAACAACACGTTAGTCGATCCGATCAGGCCTTGGACTCTGACTTAGCGGCTCATCTGCCCGCTGGCTGACACGAAACGCCGTGAGACTCGAGGTGGCCGCATACGCTCGGTAACATCACAGAAAGGATTTTGTCGTCCTACCACTGCTTCTCCTCCTCTCTTTTCGGACATTTATTTTTTTCATTTTTTATGACCTTTTTTTTTTTAGGCGTTCAGACTTCAGGGGAGGGTTAAGGGGCCACAGGGGAAAGTTTCCGATTCTGCGTGCGGCGGGCAAGAACGCGTTCGGCGTGATTTCCGCTGATTTTGCTAGTCTAATTGTAATCGTAACCTCTGGTGGTTAGCAAGAACATCGACATGGTTCCACATTTTGCGGACGCGGTTCGTATATGGACACAAAGTATGCGGATGCGGATCGGATACGGATACAATAATGTAAAAAGTTTGCGGATGCGGTTTGGATGCGGATACAAAGTCCGCGGATGCGGATCGGATGCGGATACTCAAACTGTTATCCGCGCAGGGCTCCAGTTACCAGCTCCACCAAGATCCCTACCGTAACTGTCTCTACCGGCGAGTACAACAGCCTGAGGAGCGCAGCCAGCGCGCGAAAAAATTTCGGAGGCCATGTACCCGCTCTTCTGGTTCTTCGCTCGTCCACAAGAGGGCGAGCGGCGGGCTGGAGTTGCGAATATGCTTACACTAATGGCTCGTTCACATTTGCGAAATACGCACTCGCGTCCGACTGGAGTCGTTCGCCGAAAAAAGATCGGGCCGTTCAGATTTGTTGCCGCCTGCGGATTGCGTGGCGCGAGCGTCTGGCAGTTTTCGTAACAGACGAGAGCTGACGAGGGCTTCCAAACCTTCTCCTTGCCCGCGCGCGTCTCGTCGTTATCGTCGCCAGCTCGTCAGCGGAAATCGGACGTCAGCAAGCGCCACTTCCCCCTTGCGGTCTGATTGGCTTGCGGCGAGAGAAATCTTTTTTCCGGTGTTCAAAATTGGTCCCAGAGCGATCTTGCTCTCCGCCGGAAATTCTACCTGCTTTCGTCGCCGGGCGTCAGAATTCTCGCGGATCCGGCCGCCGGTTCGCAAGAGTGAACGAGGCGTAAGGTCACATCAGCGGTCATTCTGGCGGCGTCGCTGCTGTGCGGGCACCTTTTGCAGCATATCAATTTCGCACAGCTGAATTTGTTTTTCCTCGGTAAGTGGAAATATGATGCGATGACGTCAAGTGTAATTTATGTACAAAGTGCCCCCCCCCCTTCAAAAAAAAAAAAAAAATATAAGGTTTTTTTTTTTTTTTTTATTACAGAAAGAAACTACTCATCGCCGAACGCTCATTCTCCGCCCAAATGCAGCGCTAGCGGTCACAACCAGGTGCCAAAGTTTCAGCACGAACCGATATCTTATTCAAAATTTATAAATGATTTTATGAAATTTTCAATGGGAATATGGCGGCATACGCAGCTCTCAAATACATGCAGCTGAATGGCGCCAGTTACCGTAAACGGGCAAAAACCGGCCCCATTTTGAATGATTCCCATTAATCTTTTCAGAAAATCACGTATAAATTTTAAATGAGATAATAGATAGTTCCGAAAGCTTGGCCCCTGGTTTGGACCGCTAGGGCTACATTTGGGCGCAGAATGAGCGTTCGGTGATGCGTTAAGCCTATTTTCGCGGCAAAAAAAAAAAAAAAAAAGTCTTTTTTTTTTGTGATTATATTCGACTGGTGCATTTCTTGAGCGTAACCACTTTTCTAATGAAATCCAGCCCTATAACACGACCTCTGTTAATAAAACAAGGATCGATAACTTTCTTAGCTTTGTTTACTTTGAAAGAGGTTCCGCACCTGCTCTGGAGTTACGCCTCGAGAAACAAGAGACATCCAAAATGTTTCGTTGTGTAGAAAGACAGCTACATAATTTCGCACATATTTTTGTTTTCTTTTGCGTGTGCATAAGAAGACGATGAGGACCCGAGAGCAGAATCCTTGTTCTACATGATAATTATACCACGGACGAAATGAAATTGCTTTTCCATTTTCCGTTCCTCTACACGACTTCCCAGAGGGACAAGTACGAACGTCGATGATTAAGTCCGTGTGTCACATAAAATCTATTATTCTAGCTTTATATGTAAACTGCTTTTTTACACGTTTTATGGTTACCGAATAAAAAAAAAATTCTGGCGGCTTTCAATGTTTTTTTTTTGTCAAGGAGGCTAGGAAACACACATATGTATATCTTGCGAATAGGCAGCTGCAGCACACCTTTAATTGAAGACTGCCAGCTAAGACTAACGTTTCAAAAAAGAATGAGTCAATTTTAAGTAATCAATTTGCTAATTATCACTTCACACTCGCTACATATATATTTGCCGCACTCGTTAACGATGTCCCGAAGGAATAAAAATTGTATTTGTAGTGCAGCAAAAAAGAAAACATTCATGGATTTTTGTTTTCTTTTGAGACACCCTGTGCAAATTTAGTTTTAAAACAATGCGGAGCGCAAGTTCGTCTGCTTCCTGCACTGGGGTTCCGGTGATGTCGGACCGCCAAACTATTGTTGGCTTATTGAAAAAAAAAAAAAAATAGTGGGTAGACGTCAAGGCGTTTGGCATTGAAGTCTACCCTCTATCCGTTCAATCAAAGCCAATCAGAACTCGGCGTTGCTCTGACGTCACCGCACCTCCTGCGCAAGAAGCAGACGACTTTCTTTGAGATGACATCACAATGTCACGTGGCATCAGTTTCCCCGCTAAATTTAACGGCGAAATTGACGTCCCATGTTTCAGTTTGTGGTGTCACGCGATAATCTAACTTAACTTGACGTCAAGTTCCCGGCTAAAGTTCGCAGGAAAATTGACGTCACGTGACTAGAAGTCAAATGGCTTCTTCACGTGACGTGGCATCACTTGACCTGGCATCTCATGACGGCACGCCACACGGTAACAATTTCCCCTCTAAATGTAACGGGGAAATCATCAGGATGTCACTTTACGCTGTCACTTGGTCACGTAACGTCATGGTGTCACGTGAGGTGTCGTTATGATGCCCTGTGACGCAGCGTCCCGTTACGCCATGGTGATACGTCAATCGTCACATGCCGCGTGCCGCGTCATGCGTCCCGTGTCACGCCATGCGTCACGTTATCCGTGATGTGTCAGCCATGCGTCGCGTGACACTTCCGTGTGTCACGTGAGGGACGTCGCAATTTTCCCGTTATACATAGCGGGGGAAACGACTCCGCTACACTCTAATACAAAGTGCTGCTCGTGAAAAACCCCGTCAACCGCTCTCACCCCCTCGCTGCACTTGACGGAACCTCCAAGCCAGGCGATCTTTTGACGCAGAACTACGTCTTTCTCCGCGCTTGGAAGGGGCTGCAAAGTTGCGAGTCGATATCGTGAAAATTTAGTCACGAAAGTGACGTCTCTCTCGAGCATAAGTCAGGTCACGTGATATATACACCAATTAAGTTTTCCACGCTAAATCTGACGGAAAAATTGATGTCATGTGACCTGACGTCACGAACTATACACAAATTCGGCTGCTCCGTTATATTCAGCGGGCAAATTGATGCCACGTGACATAGGACACCGTGGAGTTTTCCCGCTAGATTTGGCTGGAAAATGAATGTCATGTGACCTATACACCAACTCGTGTTTCCCGCTAAATATGATGGGAAAATTTATCGGGAGCAAGATTTTCTGCAGCGGTTTCTTTTTATTAGCTTTCTTGAGTGTGCGGTACCCTCGTCCGACGTTTCCGAGTTGCCGTTTTGTGGCGAAGGAAAAAAGAGGTGACCCGATGTTTTTGTCGGCCTCGCCTTGACCTTTCGAGCTTTCTTTAAAGGGGCGATGCAACGATTTTTGTATTTTGCGCAAATACCGCTTAGAACGAGTCCCTGACGTTAATGACCTGTGAAATACCCGTTCGTTTTTCACCCCACGCAATAGAAGTCCCAGAAAAAAAATTAAAGAAAAACGAGCAGAGTTCACCCCCTCAACTCGCAGCCAGAACAAGCGGCCACGTGATCTGGAGCCGATTATATGCCGCCAATGTTGATCATAGCCATGCGCTGGGGTTGGCAAGGCACAGGACACGCGCTGAGTTCCACACATTGTTATGGTTCGGCTGTTGTCGTCATTGCAGCGATTGGACACAGGACACTACCCGAATGCTTCTCGAGCGATCGATTATCCCGAGCCCAAATCGAGTCTTCACGCCATGCTCGGGTCCAATCTATGAGCCGCATTCAAATATCGTCACTGGGCGGTACTGCTACCGCCCAGCTACGTCATCAGGTTGTGCGAAGGAGAGATTGAATGAAAACACTCGGTTTTGTCCTCGAAATTACAGCGCAACAAAGGAGTTTCTTGTTCAGTGGCGTTGCGTGCGAGTATCCTTGAGTCCCACTAGTGCCAGTAAGCTCATGTAAAGTGAAAAATATTCTAACTGAATTTCGTTGCACCGCCCCTTTAAGTTCCTAGTAAGTAAGACTAAAGTGAGAGTAGCCCATGCTTAATTAAACCCTTTGGCGTCTACCGAGGCGACTCTCGTCGACTTCCTCGAAGTCTGGAAAAGGGTTGTGCACGGCGTGTTCTTGTAAAACTTGCGGGAACCTGCTGCTGCCAATTCTACGAGTTAAGCCTGAGCGTAAGCAGCAGGCCAAAGTTAGTCCCCAAATACTAGCCTGGTACACTCGAGTAGCCTTTCTAATTCTCGGGACCAAGCCAAAACCTTTAAACCCCGTCTTGTGCCAGACGAACAATCAGTCATTTCATTGTCATCCCAGTGTTTATCGCCGAAGCGGCGTTAATTGGTTGCCATAGGAGTTAGCTTCTAGACGTGCTTCGTCCAATACGTCGGCGCAATCCTTTTTTACCTCAGGAGCACTTTTTGCAGAGGACTAGCGTGTTGCGTTTGGTTATCCCCAGTGTTGGGTAAAGTACATGTAAAAGGTACTTTAAGTAATGTACAAAGTAAACGAGATGTGATGTACTTAAAGTAAAGTATTAAGTATATTTGGTGCAACGTACTTGAAGTAAAGTACTATAAATGCAATGTACTTTCAAAGTAAAGTGCAAGTGTTTTAACACAATCTTTCATGATGCCCTTTAATTCCCCTATACAGTGATTTTTTACCTTGTATGCATTGCCCAGGGGTAATCAGGGGTGCATGACCTATTTTCAAAAACAGCGGCGAATATTTCATAAAGTCAAGTGGCCATAGAGTAGTTATTTTCAGGAACGGAACCAAATTCAGAAGACCCTCTTCTGAATTTGGCGCCCCTTGCACTGGATTGTTGCACTCAAGGAAGTTAAATCAATCAATCAATCAATATATCAATCAATCAATCAATCAATCAATCAATCAATCAATACTTTTTCTTTCACAAGAAAGATGGCAGCTGGGACAAAAAGCTGCAACAAGTGCAGCTTGACGAGGCCCCAGCTCCAAGAAGGCAGCTAGCGTTCGACAACAGTCAAACATGCACTAATGCACAACAGTACAGGCCAAATAAATATATACACAATGTACTAGGAGAGAGCATCACGTCAGCCCCGTAGCTTCCGCAAGCAATCCTCTCATAGAGGAGTGTCCTTTCTTTAATGAAAAATAAAACCGAAAAAAAATGAGTGTGCAAGCGAGCTGGTGATAATTAATCCTAATGTGACACCTTAGATTGGGGTGCGAAAAAATTAAGGAACTTTCAAATAGAAGAAAAAACAAAACAAAAGAGAATCTCTCAAAACATTGTGACGTTCTCCTCTGTTGTCTTTTACTTCGACTTGAAAATCTAATTTTTCCGCACCACAGTCTCAGGCGCTACATTATGATTAATTTTGCTCTCCTAATATTTTAAACCTCCCCGCTTGCGCTGACCGACCAAGAAGTAGCGAGAGTTCAAAAAGCTACGGGAAAGCCGCCCCCAGAACAAATGGAGCGATACGTCGTATGCTCACGTTTCTGGCAAAAGTAGAATATCCCTTCCAGTATTTCTTCGGCGTTGACAAAGCATCATTTCGTGATACAAATTTAACAAAACCAAATTTGGGGAATGTACTTTGAAGTCGAGAATTGTACTTTCCTCGGAAAGTACCAGAAAAAATACTTTAAGTAAAGTACAAGTACATTCTCAGAGAATGTACAGTCAGCACGAAATGAAACCCGAACGCTGGAACGCGTGGCCGTTGATACAGGCTGCTCCACCTGGAGGGTCCCTGAGAACTAGTGAAAACGCGCCGGGGTGCGAGGGTGCGGGTCCTACTATGGTGCCTGGAACGCGTCTCCGACTGGTGTGTTTACCGCGTCCAAAAAAGTGGTCCCTCGATTTCCGCCTGATGACGTCATAGAAGTGTCATGCTGTCGCCGGTCGCGACCCTGGTGGTGTCCCAGCAACTGTGGTGAATGTAGCAGACGCCTGTTCTGCTGCAGGTCGCTCTTCACTTCGGCAGTCCACGGAAGCTGCAGCAGCAGGAAGTTGGGACGCCTGGGACGCCGTGACGACAGCGACACTCGCGTTCGCTTGTGCTTTCCGCCAGCATTTCTACGACCACCCGCCAGGATCGCGACAGGCTACAGCATGACACTCCGGCTTCTGTGACGTCATTTGTTGCCACTTCGGGACCACTTTTGATGTATGAGCGGGATAGGACGCTAAACACACCAGTCGGAGACGCGATCCAAGCACCATAGTCCTACTAAGATGAGCTCGAGCCTGGCACGGCGCGTCTGGGAGTTCCGCGTTTCGCCGGTGGCGCGCTGTAAGCGCCGTCACATCTGATACAAAAAGCACTGTCACTCGCTTTGTGTATCGAATTCCCAGTAATATCTCTTCAGCGCTGTCATCCATTGTCGCTTTGTGTATCGCAAGGGCGAAATGAAAGTTGAAACATTTCGTGCACAGAAGACCCGTAGTGCTTGATGACGGGTCACCGGAACCACGCTGGGGCTCCGGTGAACAACGCGCCACGCGCGGTTTCTGAGAAATAGTGAAACGTCATAAACCCAAAATAAAATTGGTTTATTCGCACGACCATACTCTTTATGAAAAAAAAAGTGCTGTAACAGACCGACGCGGATGCCTCGGTTTTTATGAGCAATGCGCATGTTTTCGTGCGAGGTTATCAGTCGATTCTTAAAACGCGAGGAATTTCTCGCTGACGCTCTTTTGGTAACCACCGATATGCCAGGCGTATCAATTCCGGAGCGGAATGCATTCATCACCCTGTCTGAGCAGGGCCTATCGCTAAGAGTTATAGCCAGGTTAAGCGGCCGCCCGGTGTCGACCGGGCGACAGTGCGGCGACAGAAAAGCACTCCAAGTGACGGCGCTTACAGCGTGCCACCGGCGAAACGCGGAATTCCCAGACGCCCCGCGCGAGGGTTGGGGACATCTTATGGTGAATTCCACTCGTAGATCCGCAGCGCTTTCCAAAATCCGCGAGGGAGGCAAAATTCCGCTCCGTGGGACCCGCTCCGAATCGACGAGGGGAAGATAAACTCGCCTTTTTGGAGCGACCTCCCCCACACCCCTCCCCACCGCTGCTCACTCCGCCGTTTAAAATGGCCGCTGCTCGAACTCGACAAGCCCACCAACGCCTGAAGGGCTGTCCAAACAGGACACTACAAAACGCACGACTCCGACAAATCGTGAAAAATGAAGCGTCCGCTTCATTTTTCACAGGCCGGGCAAAATTATACGTACCACGGCGCTCATGTCGCAAATAACGAAGACGTCCGCGTTCGGCACCGTCACATACCTTTCGGCCGCGTCGAAGCGGCGGGGCACGGACAGCGATTGCCAGCGGTGGAGTTCAGATTTCTGGTACGACTTTAATAAACACAGAGGTAACAAACCATCACTTGCACGGTCGTTGCCTAATCTCTTCTTGCTTTATTGCACGGGAAAACGCCGGCGGAATGCCGTGTAAAAAGGTAAACAATCATTGGCTGCGGAATGAACAGGCCTAACCTGGCGTCTGCCTCCGGCTTTCCTGTCGTTCTTCCTCTCACGATCACAGATGTCAGCGCTTACGATTTACCACGCTCCACAGTCCCGGCTTTCAACACGAGGTAGAAGCGTTCGTGCCGTCACAATCCCGCGTAAACAACCGACGCATCCGAGAAAACCTTGCTCGACTGACTCGACTCCGTCCCTTCGTCGACGGCGCGGCCAGCGCGGCCGGTCGCCGGCAACGCCTCGTCGCGCATGCGCCACGGCGCCACCGTCGAGGGAGGGGAAATGACGTAGCGCGCTCTGTGGCGCTCTGTCAACTTCCGCGTAGATCTCTCAAATCCCGCAGATCAAGTTCGGCGGAGTTGGAGGCGCTCCACGGGGCGGTAGCTGCCAGAGATCTACGAGCGGAAGATGACCAAGTCGAGCCAGATCTGCGAGCGGAATATGCGCGCTCCAAATGGAGCGGTTTTGGAGCGCTCGAGATCTGCGAGCGGAATTCACCATTAGTAGGACCCGCACCCTCTCACCCAGGTGCATTTTCATTAGTTCTCAGGGGCCCTCCAGGTGGAGCAGCCTGTATCGATGGCCACGCGTTCCGGCGTTGGGGTTTCATTCCGTGCTGACTGTACTTCAAGTAAAGTACAAGTTTCCTAAACCTGCTTGAAGTAGTACTTTAAGTACAATGTACTTCAAGTACTTCCCAACACTGGTCCTCCTCTTTTCGAACTTTAGGCGTAGTGTTTTATCGTTGATCATTCTGTGCCATTTCCTTCTTATATTTTGTTTATATGTATGTAAGGGAGTAGCATTCTTTTTGATGCTAGGCAGAACTACACAGTCTAGTAAAGTTTGCATCAAACTTGTCGCATGCGCAAATTTCTTCAGTGCGAGAGGTTTGATAAATATGGTTTCAAGCGAACGCCCTGCGAGGCGAAACTCGCCTTTTTCATCGCGTGGACTTCGCGCACAAAACTGAGCGACGTAATAAACGGTGAAGTCTCCAACCTAAATCCTTTCGTACGTTGCAACGAGTGTTGCGAAAAATTTGTTTTTGTTTCACAATTGTTGCATCATCACGGGGCATCAAGGTGTTTTGGGATAGTGACTTCACTGGACGCCATGTCTGACTGCACTGTTCACTGCGCACCCTCAGAGCGAGCTTGCACCTATAGACTGCCAAGACCCGCAATATTGAGTGAGGACTTCTTGTGGCTAAAGTACCGTGGAAACCCGCGATCGACTGGCACTCGGCAGTCACGAACTCGGCTAAGGCCGTTAGCGAATACCCCCTAGTGGCGCTTATTGCGCTCTTATTGGCCAGTGCGGCAACGACAATGGCTACAGGGCGGTAAAACCACGTTTGTGACTCGTGGGCTAAGGGCGCCAATGACGCCGTTGCCTCTGCCCTCCACCGCTTCCGCGAGCGAAGCCGGCTGTGCCACTTTTTGCCCGCTCAGTTTTGGTTTGAAGCGGTGTACAAGGATAACCTCAACCGCCCCGCGGCACCCCCGCAACAAATTATTCAAAAGTTCGGCTTCGCTTCTCCAAATACATTGTACCGTCAAAAATGAAAATATAGTTAGTTAGGAACTGTTTATAGTCAATTAGTCAACTAAATGAACTTTTTTCAGCTCTTTTCTAGTGGTTGCCACAAAATCACTAACTCGGGCCCAGGACTAATTATAACTTGATACATAATATTTTTTAAATTTCTGAACAGAGTTAAAAAATAAAATATAAAACTCTGTATATATCGACGTTACAATCTGATGTGGAGCCAACCAGGTGGTGCCAAAAGTGCCTCGTCATGGCGCTCGTTGTCTGTGTGCACCTGTCGTCCCCGGCTAAACAGATCGCCAACAGCGGATGCCCCATGATCCTGGACTTTTTTCTGCGCGCAATCGCTTTAGCCGGGCAGCGTAAACACGCACAGGATACGAACGTCGTAATGACGCAGCGTTGGCTGCGGTTAGGCTTAATGTGAAATAGAGTATTCGCGACTCCAGCGACCTACAGGGGACTCCACTTCCGCGAAAATATGGCGGTCTGATACAGGTCGTGCCGTGCCATGTCACAGCTCAACGCACAACGATGGGACATCCATCAGCGAGCAAGAATTGGGCTCAAAACTGTTTTCCCCGCTTTTTATCCTCTACGTTTCGAACCTGCTGCGATGTGTTGGTGTAAGCGAGCTTCAAGAGGCTCGACGTTTTTCGAGAAAGCTATGAAAGGACTGCCTACTGTACTTCCACGGTGCTGATAAACGTTGATAAACGCGGAATGCCTGGTTCATGCGGCTGTGTAGATTGCGTGCAGAGCAATCTGGGAACAAGCTGATACTACAGTTACGACAGAGTCACCGGAACAACTTTTCTATCCCGCAGTCCACTGACAACTTGTAATCACGAAAGCCACAAGAGGCGAGCCAGCGGAAATCGCGAAAGGACCTGTTCCGGCCAGTGCAGTGTTATTCCGCTAGGGGCCGTCCGTTTTGCTGGGGTCGAATAATAAAGGCATGATTATGTGCTTTACTATACACTAAAGGGAAAGCGTAGTGGAAGCAAAAATTTTGGAATTTTCCTACGAGCTTCACAAAGTACGCCCCATTATAAAGCTCTTAACAATGCCAGAATCAGTGGTTTTCTTCTTGTTAATATCTTTCACACCTCTGTTGTATTGCTGTCTTTGTTAAAAAAAAACTGGACGGTATATTATTCCAGTAATCTGCAGCATTGACACAAAGTTCGGAATTCAAGGAAAAACAGAACCAAGGAATGCTGGCTGTGCTGTATCCTCACAGGTACGTAAATTTTAAAAATCTCCACTTTGTATAATTTTATTGTGAACGACGCAAACTATTCAATTTGAAGAGCTACAAATGCTGTGCCTTCCACTATGTAGTACCATAACTGCATATTTCAAGGTACCGGACCAGCATGTGCAGCTTGGCTAACACCCAATGCAAATCATCGCACCTGGGATCCAGTTTCTCAGTATAAAGGTTTTCAAGTAAGATACTTTTAGCGAGTTTTTTCACCTTTTCCTAATGGGCTTCCTATTCACTCATTTTTCTCAAAAATGTTTAAAAACCATCTTGATGACGGGAGAAGGCCCAACAAATCGCCTCGCCTTTCCCCGCTGAACTGAAATGGATCATGCAGACTGATCATGCTCGAACGTAGAGTATCTTCAACTCAAAAAACCTTTATTTGCCTTGCATAGGTATGCTTCTAAGATACAATTGCAGGATCAACTGAAAACATTTCATTACTCAATCATTTCAAGGCACAACAGAAGCATGTCGTCTGCCACAAAGCCCTTTTCGCACAGGGTGTCGGCAGCGAAGCAGAAACCCGTCAAGAAGTTGCTGGTTACATAGAGCTCGCTAGACTTCAGGGGACGGTTTCTGTTCAGATTAGGCTGAGTTGGGTGGACCAGGACAAGCGTCATATCTATTGGCTGCTTAGCCGTCTGAGATTCAGCGACAAACGTTAGCTTGAAGCCGATGCACTTCGCCTTGCTCTGATAAAGGCAGATGCCTTGAAAAAGCTCGACTAGATAACCACCAGCAATTGCCTTCCCCTGGGAACACTTCACTGGATAATAGTTCCACCCGTCCTTAGGATTGGTCGGCGCTCCCGCCAGTTTGGCGGAGAAGTTTCTGCATGCGAACAAGTTGTTCCTGTTGAGTGGGCCGGGACGAAGGAAGGTAGCCAGCCAGCACTTCGGAATATTTTCGCAGACTCCCCGGACGTTGTTCACTGCCTCGGTGCATTTTTGGACCGTCCCGACAAGATCGGACGTCTTGGTTGTCGACTCGTCGGTGGCTGTAACGCAGTGCTGCACCGACTCGGCAAGATTCCTCGCCAGGTCTATCAGATTGTTTACAGAGAGGGAACACTTCCGCATGTTTTCGACGAGGATGTTCACCTTGTCGTCCCCCGCGCATCTCACAGCGTCTGCCGTCAGTGCGTCGACCTCGAGAGCGTGGTTACCCCCGGCCTTGACATCATGCTCCGGAGCACCGTTCTGCGTCCCGCATTTGGCGCCACTCCTTTGGAAGTGACATGATTTTGAATGCTCCAGGGCCTTGTTGCGTAGGACGGGGCCGCAACACGCCTTGCAGGACACCATGTGAAAGCTGCAGTTCTTCACAAAGTGGTCTTCCAGGTTAGAAAGAGGTCCCTGGAAGTCGCAGCCATGTTGGGCGTTCAAGCAACAAACTGTCAAATCCTTTGTCTGGGCGTCTCCGAGGACGAACAGCTTGGTCTCGGCCGGGTCGATGAACGCGTCATCGAGAGGACACTTGGGCCCTGCCTCGGCCTGGATGTGCCCGTAACAGTCGAGACAGAAGGCGTGCAGACAGCCCGTGACCATGGACGTCTGGGAGACTAGTCCGCAGAGGTCGCATACCCAGGAGCGAGGCAGTGGCCGCTGGAACGTCAGACGCTTCCAGTCGAGGAAGCTGGAGAATCCTGAGAGTGTAGCTTCTGCCATGTTGGACTGTCTCTTCCTCTGGGAGCCTCTGGATCTTGTCTGTTTGCAGATGGCCCCTTGTGCAGGCGTTCAGCGGACTCCTTAGCTAGTCCTTGTTTGTGTCCTGTGTAAGAAGAGGATAGAGTTCCGCATTACCGGGGGAAAGACAGAAGACAGATTGTCAAAATAAACACAGCAAGTCTGGGGCAAGGGAAGACGGGTGCATCTCATAGTAAATGGATGACTAGAATGGATACTTCCGGCATAGTTTACACCAGCCAGCGTCTTCGCTGCTCAAGAGTGGTGCAAGCATGCTCTGTTGCAGGATACTGTTGCTTTTTGTTCAGTACGCAGGCTGACCACATTTCTGGGGACATTAATGGAGTGTATTGGCGTGAGCCACGAAACGACACACACCTGTCACGCTGCAATCTTGTTTATTGTTTGTGCAAAAAAAAAAGAATACGAAAAAGGGGAACAAGAACTGCGCGACCCTGGCACCGCTACATGGCGCCATCTCGTGACGTTTCATTACACTACCAAAGTTAGTTATGGATTTTTTTTTTAAACATCAAAGTCTCAGGCTAAAGATATGAGCGGGCTCCTATCTCTACCTTGTTTGGCGGGCTCAAATTTTCGCGAATCCGGCCAAAGCTGAAAATATGAAATTATTCGCGGGTTCTAATTTTCGCGAATCGAGTGTAGCTTCCGTACCGTTCACATATTGCCCGAATTGTTCGCGGGGTGTATTTTTCGCGAATCGTAGGCGACTCGCGAAATTCGCGAAAATTGGGTCCTCGCGAAAATTTATTCGTTTACAGTATGTACTTTTTCGGGCGGGCTTTGGTCTGGTTCGGGATCATGCCTGACCGCAAAATTAAGAGCCGATCTTCGTTCCCTACGCTTCGACGGAACGCGTCAGGTATGCCGCCTCTACCGACATAGACACCGCTCTGTGAAGTAGACACTGGCACAAGCCGTGGTAGCTTCACCTGCTTCAAGAGGCCGGCTAATTTCGAGTGCCAGCTTCCGTATTGTTTCAGCGAGTTCTGTTTCCGGGAACGGGGTTCCACTTTTATATGAGAACAGGGATTTCAACTGCAGTTTCAAGCTCTCAGTACGTCGCAGAGTAGAGAAATGTAGTCCTCACTAGTAGAGGCGCGTCTGTCGCGAACGCAACGCCAACCAACGTTATTGCCAGAAAACTTACGTCGGGTACAGTGGGGTTTGAGGAGTAGATGGCAGGCGATCTCTGATAAAGAGCTGCAGCAAAAGAGATGGCATGCTCGGACATCATTCTGAATACCTGGAGCTGTGACCGGCAAAACAACTTTCAAAAGTGTTGTTATGGTGGCTACAGAAGTAGGTGCACCAAGTGCTCCACGTTCTTGGATAGTTCTACGCGCCGCCGCATCCTGATGACACAAGTGAAATTGTGGCCAGGGTCCAAGTGAGGCGTATTGACGACTCCAGCGAAATCGGAGCCGCGTAGCGGCAACGCCGAGAAGCTCAAGAGTGGAGGTCGTTTCGACTCTGTCGTCTGCTATCGCTGCTTGGTTCTCGTAGGCAGCATCGAAACAAACATCGTTCCCAGTAATTATCTTTATGCTTCCGCCATGCCATTCCTACGCACTGACTAGAAGGTTTTTACCGTTGAGAAATCGCTTTGCTTTCATATGTAACACCAATTTTACGCTGAAGTGCAAGAACTTTATGGTGGTCCCCGTGCTCAACGACGAAAACGACCTCCTTTCGTCCGCCATTTTGCCTGACCAGGGAGTCATGTCTCGTTAACATGGACCCCATTAATATGGATACCCCGCTATATGGACACCACTTTCGGGGACGAACTGGGAAAATACATGCATTTTTGTCTCGTTATTATGGACAATTCATATTATGGACGATTTTTTACGGGAACGGAGTTGTCCATATTAACGAGACATCACTGTAGTTCGCTGGAGTCGCGAATACAGAGAGAGTTTGATCAATGAGACGAGCAGGCGGGAGCAGGTAAAAATATCTGAGATGAGCTTGAAAGGAGCCGCGTACCACGGCTCAGGTATTTTTTGTTTCCGGATCAAGCGGACCGTACATGAATGGATAATTGTAAGAGATTGGTGGAAATGGGAAGTTTGAAGATGCTGAGTGCGTCCACAGAGTCAGAAAAGGTGACTGAGGAGAAATGCTTCCTGAAACATGAGGCGAAACTGCGGAAATGGGCAACTGCCCATTTTCGCAGCTTTCGCATGGAAAGGGCAACTGCAGTCAAAAGGAAGTTGGAGTGCATTCTGAATGTGGCCATAGTGTCAACGCCACGTGCGTAGCCCTTTCAGTTACGAAGAGTCGGAAACTTCAACTCTAGCGTGCTGAAAGGAAATACTTAAAGGGCAACTCTGCTTCACTTTTGTTTAAAAAAAAACAAAAAAAACAAGGAAACAGAAAGGCAGTCCTTTTCAGTATCACATATGACGAACACATGTCAAATATTACGACCTTGTTCTGTCTAAATGTTTCTTAAACATTCCGGCAAAATTTGCAACTCGCCAAGTTGCCGAAATCTGCCGACTCGAGCGGGCGAATTGAGGCGGGCGCAACCAACAGCGCAATCAGGCTACGGCATGGGCGGAGCCAACATTAAGCTAAACGTCGTCACCATTCCCCCTCTTTTCTTTTTTTACTTCTCCAGGGAAGCGTAACAGGGGACGTCAGCAACGTTTCCTCTCGGCGCTCTGCGGTGTTCTCGTGATTGGCGTAACGCGCCTGCGCACCCAGGTGAAAATATGAAGTGGTATTTCAAGTGGTACCACTTGCGCAGTCAGGTAGTGCCACTTGCAAGCCAAGTGGTACCAGATAAGTTGCAAATGATGCCACGTGAGCTTCAAGTGGTACCACTTGGGTTGCAAATGGCACCAGTTTGCAAAATCACATATACCACTAATAAAATAAGTAAAAGCTGTTGCTCCAAGTTCAATCTACAAAAAGTTTCAGGTGTCTTAAATTAGTTGCTGTTAGTTACAAGTCAAGATCAGAGACAATGACTGTAAAGCTTTCTCAAGAATAAGTGATACATCCACACTTATTTGAGACGCAATTCAAATATTTTGACAAGATTTCACACATATAAACAGTGTGAGAAAGGTCTATGCATATTAATATGCTACATTTTGCATGAGTACAATATTCTGAAAACACGGGAGAACAATTCTTTCATACGAGATTCACTAAGCCATTTCATATTTTGGAAATCTGTTCCCGGAAACAGTAATCCACTTCCTGGAGGTTTTACAACAAGAAGTTTCTTGAGCTCGAGCTCAAGAAACGCAGGGCACGGCGAGTCTTGAGCGTCTCGTCGTCCTTTCACAGCCAATGAGAATGCGACATTAGCCGACACGACCGCCGGTGAACCAATCACGAACCAGGAAGATAACGAGTCATGCCCTGCGTTCCTTAAGCCGTCACTTACCACGTGTACTGCGTGTACCCATTGGAGGTGTTGTGTCTTCATTGTTATATTTTCATATATTCGGACAACTTCGTCTTCTATGCTATGTGTTCATTCACTTACTTCATCATCATCATTTTTGAATAAAGAGTCTGATGAAAGCAGCACAGGTGACTGGACGTTCCTTCCCGACGTGCCGGGTCCACCAAGGACTCCAGGGCCGGCTTGCTAGAAGTAGCGTCTCAGTTGAGACTGCTCAAAGAAAGCGCTGCCAAGGCTCGTGCGCGCGAGCGTCTGAGACTCGGTTTAAGCTCGACCGCTAGCCTTGACAGCGCTTTCTTTGAGCAGTCTCAACTGAGACTCTGCTTCGAGCAAGCCGGCCCAGATTCTTTTGACGACGGGATGGACGACGGATTCGGCATCAAATCTCCTCAAGACTTCTTGAGTAAACCAGGGGAGTCGGAAATTCCCTGGGAGCGATGGATTTCGCTCTTCAAATGTTTCATGGGGGCATGTGGAGCTCATGCACTACCCTCGGAATGTCGTCGACACCGCCACTGCCGGGGAGGGGAAAGTCAACGGGTCTTCGAAACGTTGCCTTCCTCCCGCGCTGTCGCTGTGCCGTCGCCAGCAACGACGTCAGCGGCAGCCGCTTCTAGAACTTCGACGAGGGACGTCTACCAAGAGGCTGTCGACACCCTCAGCGCGCACTTTAATAAGTGCGTCTAATATCGACCTGGAGCGTCACCGGTTCCGCCAGCGTTATCAACACTTCGAAGAATCATTGTCATTATTTGACTGCCCTACGGAACTTGGCAGTTCCGACCAACTTCGGTCCTCAACAGGACAAAAACATCAGGGAGCAGTTCACGGTTGACGTTCTGCCCACTAACGTTACAGAACGGTTATACTCCTGGACAGCAACATTCATATCGGGGAAGTTATCGAGATCGTCCAAAACGTAAAAAAGGCAAAGATTGAGGCTAAGCAGCTGACCATTGCCACTTGAAACCAACTGACTTGCAACGTCACTCACGCCGCTCAAACGGTCGATCGCCGTCAACAGTCTTCACGTGGAATTGAATCTTCCCGTCAGTCATCGGGGTAGATTTTTCCCCATTGGCATGATAAACGGCACAGTCTATCGCTCCACCAAGCCTCACGTGAGTGTTCCTTCTACCCTGAGTAAATCTGCCTATCCTGCCCAGTTGCATAACGACAAGCGCGCGATCGATTCCATCGAGAGTAATGACTCTGGAGCATCGAGCTTTTCACGGACGAACGCCTAAGTGACACGAGGCATCTCATCGCGACGATTGGCTTTGCGTGAATTGTGGATTTAGTGTTGCCCGCTGCCAAAGCTACGATATCCTTTTGACCCACAGTACCACGCGAATCGGGGCACTATCATCGGCTCCTATCTAGCAGAAAAAATAATGAAGCAGGCCAAACCAACCATGGTAGCCAAAGACATGGCGCAAGCGATTTCGGGTCGCGTGAGACTTGCCCGAAGGATTTATGGGGGCAAGGTGGCACCGAAGGACAAAGACAAACAAATTGTGGTGGGTAGAAACGGAGTCCCTTCAAAGTTGGCCTCATCATAGGTAAATGAGTTCAATCTGTTCAATCATATGACTGTACCCCCATGAGGGGTTATTAAATTAGTATTTTTCTGTTGTATTTGCAGAAACAGTGCAACATTGGGGACACCAGAACAAGGTGCCTGTTCAGCAAGTCATCACTAACATGTTGACAGTCCTGTCACAAAAGATCCAGGACTCCGGAAACACCCTGAGGCGCCCGGGTTTTGAGGATTTTTAATCTTCATCAGCCCAAGTACCGCTGCTCTACAAGCACTCTCAACTGCAAAATAAAAGTAAGAAAGATTAACGTCTGGCTTTGTTTTTGTTCGTCTATGGCAATGGTACTGTTTTCAAGTGGTACCACGAGCAAGTGGTACCACGAGCAAGTGGTACCACGAGCAAGTGGTACCACGAGCAAGTGGTACCACGAGCAAGTGGTACCACGAGCAAGTGGTACCACGAGCAAGTGGTACCACGAGCAAGTGGTACCACGAGCAAGTGGTACCACCAGCAAGTGGTACCACCAGCAAGTGGTTCCACTAGGAAAAGGTTCCACTAGGAAAAGGTTCCACTAGGAAAAGGTTCCACTAGGAAAAGGTTCCACTAGGAAAAGGTTCCACTAGGAAAAGGTTCCACTAGGAAAAGGTTCCACTAGGAAAAGGTTCCACAAGTGGTACCACTTGCAAGCGGTTTATGGAACAGGTACCAGTAGCAAGTGGTACCACTTGCTAGTGGTACCTGTTCAATAAACCACTTGCAAGAGGTACCACTTGCAAAAATTTTAACTTTGGGAACGCGTTTCCTGGGAGCCGACCGGCCGTTCCGCCGTGGTCCCGCCGTTACCGCCGTCTCCAGCGTTACAGCTGCCATCGTCGTCTCATCGTTTGTAATTATTGTCTCTCGGAGTTTCGTTCACACTACGGACACTGCGTGAGCAGACTTATGCCGCAGTTGTGCAGGCGTCGTTGAATGTCGTGGGCGCCAAAACGTGGTGAAGAGAGCGTTGCAGACGACACTTGCGCCTGGCACACGCCCGCCCCATTCCCGCCCGTCGTTGCGTAGAGGATCTTGTGACACCTCGTACCACATGATAGCCATGTTTTTGGCGGCCGGAGGCCAATGTTGCCGGACGGAGCCGAAGTTTCGGTGTCGATCTCTGCTCGCGTTTAAAATTAGATTTGACAATGTTTATCCCGCTTTTCGCGAAGCAAATGACGTAGTGTCTTTTACTAGTACTTTTTAATCCGAAATCAGTCATTATCCCGAAATTTCTGGAATTGTGCAGAGTTGCCCTTTAAATAGACCCTTACCTACAAGATACAAGTTCGGCTAATTGCCTCCGCTAGGGGAATATTTATGGCTAGTGGTTGGTCACAAGAGTTTTCAATCAACGCACCCAATGTAAATGAAACGATTTCGGCCAATGACGTACCTTTATTTTCGCTCTATTCTTACCGATTAATGACCAAACTCTAGGTACACGGCTCTGGGTCCAGTTGCATTTCTGCTTGAAGGAGGGTGGCGTGAAGCGTCTCCTCTGTATTTGTTGTGCACTGAAGTGTTGTGCTCGAGCGCACGGGGCATGAGAATGTCTCCTTCTCCGCGTGCTCATGCAGGACACAGCTCCACTCCAAGCCTCCTCAAGTGGAACCCCCTTGCCTAGTTTTTTTGTAAAGCTAATCGTCGCATCAAGTTTAGCCAGTGTTCTGCCGGCTACAATCGACCTCTTTCCGGAGAAGTGGCGCACTGTGTTGGGGGATTAGCTTGGGTGAAATGAAAAAAAAATAACAAAAAAAGAAAACGGTTTTAAATATGAGAAAAAACACCTGAGCCTAGTTAATGAGACCTCAGCCATCACGAATATTGTATTCGTTTGGTCATTTTCTGCGCGGATTAACCGGAAACGCGCCTTCAAAGTAGCGCCGAAGCCACGCCTCGCCGAAGCAGAGGGAAACGGGAGAGAGGAGGAAGCCCGTCAGCCGGCGTCACAAAAGGACCGGCGGGGGGACCCCGCCGCGGCTGACCGCGCTTTCCTCGTAGGCTGCTCTAGCATCTTTTCGAGCCGTCGTCGTTCTGCCGTTGCACAGCACTTGCTTTTATCCGTTGACTGGTCATGCTATTGACTCAATCGCCTGACGTGTTGATTGTTCTCTTGTTTGTTCACGTGTTTGCAGAATTCTCATGGCACCGAACCAACTGACTCGTGTTGTTGCACGATGCCGTACTCATGTGTAGCCGCCAGCTTTCACGAACAGCGCTCGTCGCAGTTCTTCTCGCTTACCGTTTTTTCAACTTTGTCACCGAGATTTTAAAGGGGTGGGTGGGTTTTGAGCAAGTACACCGTATTTTGTTCGAAACGTGTTTCGGACGGCACATATGAAAACTATGTACGTATGGGTTTGGGTCTGAAGAAGGCTCGCCTGAACCCGACGCTCTGCCGACCATCTTTAAAGTTAAGAAGGCAATTCAGCGCATTAAAAGTCGAAAGCAAAGAGGAAACGTAACTAGGTAGGAATTGTCGACTGTTCTAGAAAAAAGCTATAACGTTATTAGAATTGTGCAGTGAGCTAGAAAAGCCGCGATCATTTAGCCGAATAGCGGGCTACCACTGGCTCTCTTGTGTTAACCACCTTATATTACTGTTTTAGTGTTGGTTTCTTATGTTGCTGAAGTGACCATATTTTCCGGACCGACTCCGGTCCGGGAAATCTGGGAAACAAAAGAAAACAATCTTGGGTAGCCCAAGATTATTTTTTTTTTGCTTTTAATCTACTCGACTTGGGAGAGGAGGGCTTGCTCTAATAAGTGGTCATAATGCGACTTTTCACGGTGCAGCTTGTTTTAGCATAAACTTTTTTTTTTTTTTTTTACAGTTGCTGACATTATTTGAGGTCACATTTTTTAAACGTAAACATAAATTTTGTCGCATTTTTCTTCCAAAGGTTCATATTCTCTTCAGGAGAGCTTTTTGGAAATACAAAGCATGTGACCTTCTGTTCTTAATTGAGCTCTTTTTTTTACAAGTTACGCAGTGTTTTCCGTATAAGGTTTGTGTCATGCAACAATTCTTTGTGCCGTAGAAATGCGATCGGACGATGATAATGCTTTGTAGTGGTGTGATGCAGTCAACAAATCTTGGTAGAAGTATGTGAATTTAGAGGCCCAGGAAGCTTTCACGATTTCGACATCAAATCAAGGGCTGCCGGGAACACATCTCCGCTTTTTCTAAAGCTATTCGCAACTCCAGCGCGCCGCCCGCGGACGAACGGAAAACCAGAGGAGCGGGGACGGCAGCGGCGACGGCGGCGCGGAAACGGTGGCAGGGACTGTCGGCCTTGATGCGTGAAGCCGTTTTAACGACAAAAAGTGAGCGCGTTAAAAATGAAATTCTTGTGCTCTGCCTTGCAACAGCCTTGTACAAAGGACCGGTAGGTCTAATTTCATTAGGGACTTTTCGTGTATCGCATACGCTGCGGATTTCTGGCCTTGTGCATGGCCGCCAGCTCATTCTGTGCTCAACGTGACGGAAAGCGCTCCCTCTAATAATGAAGAACTCAATAGCACGGTCTACAGAAAATCTATTCGTTGCCATAAGTGAGAGAAAACTCGTCGCGCAACGGTATGTCGAGAAATACAAATCGGGAATGGGTTCGCGTTTTAAGGCCGTTACAAGGAACATGACCATTTATTCCAAGCACTTTAAAAAAACAGAATACCGGTACTTGCTTTAAGGTAATTATAAGGCAAATAACGAAATGGTCGAAGCATTTTAAGCGCGTCTGTGTTAGCCAGCCGTTTGTGACGAGAGCTTAGAACGCGCAGTTTTGGCCAGAGGGACCGCAATGTTGCAAATAACACGGTACAACAAATGTACGGTATATTAAAATATATATTTTTGATAGAGCAATAAATAAAACCCCTAAACACGCCATGTTAATAGGCAGTTTTTGCATAGCGTACGAAACCCCTGAACTTCAGTTGGACGTACAAGCGCACTGACGTTCAACCGGTGCTACCAACTTTCACGAGCGGCTTGATAGCCGAGTTGTGCAACTTATTAAAATAGCTTAAGTAAGTGTAAATGACTGTAAAAAGGAAAGTAATCGGGGTTTTCTTGGCCCTACTGCAAAACCTCAGTGTTTTTGTTTTGTTTTTCGGTACTCTGATGCGTGCTTTAGCTGTTTAATATCTTATATTGCGCCGTCATCAAGCCTCTCGTAAAAGTTGGCTGCACGGCGAACTGAAGTTTTGGAGTGTCGTATGTATATGTGACAAGGGGTGTAAGGATTTTTATTTGAGTGATGAGCACGACAACGCTTCTGGCGCGCACTAAAAATTGTGCTTCAAAGGCGCAGCGCGAGCTTGCGGTTGTAACTCTACACCGCACGGTAGCCTGCGGTAATACATTTTTTTATCAATAACCATAGAGAAGTTTGATTACGTGTTGAAATACACTAAAACCGAGACGGTGAGCAGCGATTTGAGAGGCTGTGACGCGAAGACACCAATGCTGTGTATTGCTGCTCTTCCGAAGCTTGACGGTCACCGTTCGCGGCTCTCTTTTTAGAGCACTAACGGCCAGGCAAAGCGCAAACATATCTTCATCACCCTCAAAAATATTCTGCCACAAACAATAACGTGGCCGGTGCCTAAAACGCGCTCGCTCGCCACAAAGCTTCGCACTTTGAGGTTTCTGCATTTTTTAAATAACAGCATGCTCGTTTTCCTAACGTGCATCAGCATCTCCGTCACCTGTAATATGATCCCTTCCTAACCGCTTCGCATTTGTAGACAAATAAATCATTCTTAGCACGCTGAACAGCGTCAGCGAGCAGGCGCACGGGATATCCTGGAGAACTATCCCCGTCTCTTCCGCCATCTTGGAACTACCGCCCCGCCACCTATAGGGCGTTGGAGTTGCGAATAATGGCGTAATAGTTTGTGGCAAACAAACTAAACGCAGCAGAGGGTACCGCTATCACAAGGATGGACCTTCTGCGCAGTTATTCGCATAGTGCGCGAGGACATGGCGGTGGCAGAACGGCGACCGTGTCTTATCACCCGTCTCATCTCAGGGGAAGCTCTCCCGTCGCCCGAAGCCGATTATACTATCCCTTCAAACCACTTCAGCCTTGATGAACAATGCAGCCTGCACGCTCACGCCTCCAGCAGTTGGTAAGCACGAAGGCCGATGTGTGCAGAATTCTTGTCCTCTCCTCTGACGACCGTTTTGGGGAGGGTCACGCTAATCCGGCTTGAGGCGTCCTGTCAATAGGAAGTTTTCGTAGACTGCGTTTCCCCCCTCCGCTAAGCCCTCCCCAACCCACTACGATACCCGGAACTCTACAGTCAAGGCTATCGGCGCGCAGGCGCAGTAGCTACTTCTTCGTTGCGGAGGGCTTAGCGGAGGAGGAAACGCGGTCTACGAAAACTCCCTAATAGGGAGTTTTCGTAGACCGCGTTTCCCCCTTCGCTAAGCACTCCGCAATGGAGAAGCCGCTACTGCGCATGCGGGCCGATGGCCTTGACTGTAGAGTTCCGGGTATCGTAGCGGGTTGCGGAGGGCTTAGCGGAGGAGGAAACGCGGTCTACGAAAACTCTCTAAAAGCACTCCGTTTATTGTCAACGTTTTACGTTACAATAAGTAGCAGTCTGTACGTTCCTAAAGGTATGAAGCCGGCCATGTCGCGTCCGCGCAAGTGGTTCCTCGTGTCTGCGTTTATTACTGCGGGGGGTTATTTTCCTACTTTGCCAACGGCTGGAACGCGTACGTTGTCACGTCGAGGGTCGTCTGGACACATTCCTCTTTCGGATCCACCGAAAGATTTTGAAAAATCTGGAGCCGAACCCGATTTACAAGAGCAGAAGACCCGGCGCCCGGCTACTTCCGCAAGCGACGGAGCAAACGAGAATCGAGATGGTCCTTTTATTACGTAGTGGCGCGTCACACGTCACTAGCCAATGGCGTGCCGCTGCGGCGATCGCTTCTGATTTCTTCGCTTTTTTGCGTTTATGAAAATCTTTTGGGTCAAACGGTTGTGATATTTGGACTCAGCAGGCACAAACACGTCAGAATCAACCATTAACTCATTTTTCTCGAAAAGCTCTTCAGCTTCCCTTTAAGCTAACTTGGGGGCGAAAGATCAGCCACCATGGAACCAAAGCGATGTCTCCGGAGCTGAATCTATACTCCGTTCACCCTTAAGCTGAGACTAGTGGAAGCTACGTCCTCGTTAGACCAGTCATATGCCTCTCTTTCGCCACGTCGTCACGCTCCCGGCCGTACCCACGCGCGGCGAGCCGGATCAGTTGATTGATAAGAGGGTGGTGGCTGATTGGTCCGGTGGGTACGTAGCTCCCACCGCAGTCTCAGCTTAAGGGTGAACGGAGTATATGTCACCATCGCTTAGTGGACCTAACAGAATTTAGAATCCTTATTCGAAAGAATATTCGCGCGCGCTCGTGCCACTCCCAGACATCTCCCACGCGTCAAGCGAAATTGCAGCCTTGTGTTCCACCCAGACTGATCCGGCCTAGCTAACACCTGCGTTTTGTACTCTCGAACCAGAAAGCCAGAAAAGGGTCCATTGGTGGGGATTTCTTGTTTATAAATGAAGAAAGACACCAGCTGCTTCGCACCTCGCTGCAAGAGAGACTATAAATCCGCGAGGCAAGGATTTAAAGGTATTTTCTGTTCCCAAAGATCCTAATTTTTTGAAAATCTCCGCGCTTAAACATGACGTGGGTGTAACAGCGCACAACAACGAAGACTACAGAAGAGAAACTAACGACACAGGACATAGTTTTACAGCTTTCTGTGTTGTTCGTTCCTCTCCTTAGTCTTCCTTGTTTTACGCTATTGCATTTACATTATGTTTGATTTTCATCACCTAGCTCATCTCTCCATTTTATTACTTTATTACACTTAGCAGTATTTTACTAGAGGAGAGCTATAGTTCTGCTCCTTTCTTAAGTGTGGGCGAAGCCCCTTCTGCAAATCTTAGGTTGCAACAAAATATAGCGACGAAAAGGTGCGAATGGCTCTTCCAGAATCGAGTGGGAACTTTCTGAAGGTCGTTTACAAACGCTGCCAAACAACAAAGTAGCGATGTTTATTTTTATTTTTATTATATACACGAACTCAACTCTGTTACGTCACGCCGCGGTGGTGGCGCGTTGGGTGCACTTCCGGTCTGGGGCGGTGGGCGGAAGACACCGTATAAGACATGCATTCCTGGGGGGCTATGTTCGACAAATGTTTCGTTTCTCCTAAAAAGAAACTGAAGTGACGGAAGTGACGAGATCGCGTCTGATTGGTTAGAGGCTCAAATGACTAAAGAGGAAACTTTCGTCATTTGAGCATCTAACCAATCAGATGCGATATTGTCACTTCCGTCACTTCCGTTTCTTTTTAGGAGAAACGAAACATTTGTCGAACGTAGCCCCCCTGTGTTCTTTTGGAAGAAACCAGACAAAAAACCTGCCTTCTCGTCAAAACGCCGCTACGGGGGCTGTATCGAAAGAGTCGGGAAAGGTTTGAAGGTCAGTTTTCGTTTGTTTTCTGCCTGCTCGGTTCGTCAGAGAACGTAGATAGGGCCCATGAAAAGGGCAAACCAGATGCTGTCGAACTACAATTGCTTGTGCGGGCAACACTTTGGGTTGAATTCACAGGTGGTGGGATAAAAAGGTTAAGGAAGCAATATCGAGTCGCCAAGCGGAATCTAGAGAACACAGATAGGCAAAAAAAAAAGGCGCCACACCAGCCAAAGTAACATCAAAATAGGAAGACTTTTAGGAAAAGAAGCGGGAGGCATCTGCACCGATACAGGCAAAAATTGGGAGGGCAGGGGTTCAGTGGATGATAGAGATAAGCCAGAAGGATAGGAAGGCTGAAAAAAGGTTTTGGGAACACATCAGTGCACAAGAACAAAAGACCGAGGGGTACCAGCAGACACTAACCACACAGGAAGGGAGAAAGGTAGATGAGGAAGAGGCAAGAGAATACATTAGACATACAATCGAAGCAGCATTTTCGGAGTTAGAACAAGATGAGGCCGTAGGGAATGGTGGCGTCTACCCAACACAAGAGGAGGACCATAGTGTAGAAGAGGAAATGACCACAGGGGAATGAAAAAAAAAAAGCAGAAGGAAGGGTTCCGGCTGGAACTGCGACAGGTCTAGACGGCATACCAATGAGACTGATAAAAGTCCTAGGCAAAACAAGCAAATTGAAACTAAGGCAGGTGATTGACCGGATAATTATGGGAGGGGAGGTATCCAGTGACTGGAAATTGAGCAGGATGAGATTATTATACAATGGCAAGGAAGACAAAGACAGTATCAAATCATATCGACCAATCACAGTAACTTCAGTAATATACATACTAGCTATGCAAATTGTAAAAAGAAGAATGGGCAGAGAGAAAGCAGATTCTGAGGGAGCTTCAAAACGGTTTCAGGAAAGATAGACGACTAGATGATAACCTTATTTGTAGTCACTCAGTGCATAGAGATAGCAATGACAAGTCGAAGGCCGTTATGGGTAGCATTTTTGGACATCAAAGGGGCATGTGACAATGAATCCGGAAAATCTCTGGGACCAACTGAAGTGATATGGGCTAGGCGGAACCATGGTCAGTTTCTAGAACGTGTATACAAGGAGAATAGGGGGGCTATAACATGGGACGCCGAAACTACAAGACCAGCAGGAATTAAAAGAGGACTTAGACAGGGTTGCCCATTGTCTCCCCTGCTCTTTATGATATACCTCAGGGAGATGAAAAAAAGATGAGAGCAGTGTAATCTAGGTTTTGACCTGACGAAAATGGAGGAAGGACAAACTAAATCAAGTATTGCCAGGGTTAATGTATGCAGACGACATTGTACTCGTATCGGAAAGTCGTGAGACAATACAGGAGCTAATTAGTATTTGCAGCAGGGAAGGGGACAGTTTAGGCCTAAACTTCAGTACAGACAGGTCGGGTATAATAGTTTTAACGACGAGAAGGGAGAACCCCTGGAGCTACAGGACACAGTGGTAGAACATGTAGAAGAGTACAAATATCTGGGAGTATGGTTAAATGAGGGAAGACATTATCTAAAAAAACATGAATATATTGTAATAAAGGGGAAACGAGATTCAGCTATTATAAAACACAGGGCACTCTGGAACTATAATAGATATGAAGTCGTTAGGGGTGTATGGAAGAGAGTCATGGTGCCAGAACTGTCATTTGAGAATGCGGTAGGGTGTATGTGGTCAGAAATCCAGGCAGGTTTAGAGATACAGCAAAGGAGTTGGGTAGGTAGGCATTGGGGGCATATGGGAATACACCAAATGAGGGAGTACAGGGGGATATGGGTTGGGCATCTTTCGAAAGTTGAGAAGCGATCAGTAAACTTTGAACAACGACTAGCTAAAATTGAGGATACGCGATGGGCGGGGAAAGTGTACAAGTATCTATATCTGAAAAGTATAAACACTAAGTGGGCAGACCGAACCCGCAAGCTGAGGTTTAAATACATTCAACGAGATGGAGCCCATAAGATATCAGTAGAAAAGGGAGTAAAGGAAACTAAAAGAAAATTGTGGGAATGGAGAATGCAGGGCAAATCAGCTTTAACAATATACAGGGCACAAAAACAAGAAATAAAGAAGGAACATCTGTATGATAATTCAGTGGGGAGCTCATTGCTGTTTGAAGCTAGAACGGGGGTGCTAAGAACGAAAACATATAGAGCTCCTTTTCAGGAAATAGGCACTCAGTGCGACGTATGCAACCGCGAAAGGGAAACTATAGAACATGTAACTTCAAGGATCACGGGGCTTCGTTCCACCCTCTTGGTGGGGGGGAGATGACTACGGATTTGGAGGTGGCACTGGGTTTTCCGGACATGGATGGACAAATGGATAGGGAAATAATTGCGGTAACTAAAAGGAGATCGGAAGATACAAAGGGTATAGCCATTACCATCCATTCATCCATCCATCCAGATACATGTGATCACCAGATGTATTTCTTTTGTTCCAAAATAAACGAGAAAAAACCGCCAAGTTGTCCGGAGCACCCGCGGGTTCAGTGCGTCTTCAAAATCTAACGGCCGCCAGATCGTTCGAACTGTGACCTGCTCTTTCAAACTTGTCTGCTTTTTGTCGTCTGCTCGTTCAAACAAAAGCGGCCCGTAGACCGAACTTTGAACCGGTGATTGCGATAAGAAGTAATTGCAGGCCTCAAAAAACTTTTGTAGGCTCGGTGTAAACAGTAGTTGGCAGATGTTGATGATCATGTATACCAGTGGCCATCGCCGACTTCTTACGCCTGATTCACTTGGTCTGTTCCCGCTTCCGATTTTCAGTATCGACGTCGATCATCGCCGCTATCGTCTACACTTTTGCAGCACGAACGACGTCGCGACCGAAAATAGCTAGAAGAATCTCATCATGGTTTTGGCGTCCATTCTGCGGCGTTCACGCAAATGAATCGCCACATGTTCAACTGTTAACGCAAAGTTTAGCGGCGTAACGAGCCTTGATGATTTCGCTGAGGCGACTAAAGTGGTAAGACATTGCTATGAGGACGTAGAATTGACAATTCCAATTTCCACAATTTTGTCGTGTGCTTGTTCAAACGACAACGGCTCATAAATCAAATGTTGACCCGGCGATTGCGAAAAGAAGTGCAGGCCTCAAAACACTTAAGTTTGAAGGTTGGTTGGGTTAAGTAGGCTCAGTGTAAACAGTAGATACAAGGAGATGTTGATCATTGTTACCAGTGGCCACCGACTTGTAATGTACGATTCTACTTGTGATTTTCAGTATCGACGTCCACCATCTCAGCTACGGTCCACGCTTTTGCAGCCCGAGTGACGTCGTGACTGAAAATAGCGAGCAGAATCTCATCGTGCTAGTCAGGCTTTAGCGCCCATACTGCGGCGTCCACGTGAAATGAATCGCCGCACGTGACATTATTCACGCGAAGTTTTGCAATGTATCGAGCCTCATTAATTTTGCTGAAGCCGTTCATGTAGTCGAATATTGTTAGGAGACGTAGGGTCAACAATTTTAACGCGAAAAAGAGCACGGGAACTCACACCGACGCCGAAAACAACGCATTTCAATGGTTTGTTTATGGACGACGGTGAGCTTCTTGTCCACCCTCCTTCGCGCATGCGCGGCGCCGGTGGCGTCCGCTAGAGGCGCTCCGGTTTGTTTGTAAACATGAGTCTGTGTATAGAATGCGATGATTCCCATGTTGGACGGGTTGGGGGGGGGGAGTAACATGTATGTTTCCGTATCAAACTGTGTAGTGAACAAGCGTTGGAGCAAGAAACGTGTACACCTTTTGACCAATAAGAAGTACTAAGACCTTTTTGAGTTCCTTGTTATTGCGAATGTCCCGTTGTTGGATATCTGCGACTACTTTAAACCACTTGTTATAAAACGACTGTCTAGCATTTCATTAAAACAAATTATTGGAGAAACAAAAATGAAAGGGTTTTTAGAAACGTGTAACCGTTTACCGAAACCGTATAAATTAAAACCGCAAAAAAACCGAAGCGAAACCGATATCTACCGGAAACGGTTACCGTAACCCAAACGTTACAATTTTCGGTTTGAGTCCATACTTGAAATATGCAACAAGAACAATATCATTGTAAGAAATCCGTGGAAATGGGCATGATTGAGAAGTTGATTGCATAGTGCCAAAGACGCTTATGTTGGCGCGGAACGCCTTCAGTGCGATGATGCTCCATGATGATCTTGGTGCGGCCGGTTTGGAACAACCCTCTCGAAGTTTCGAATGGACCGAAATTGCGATTGCCATGGCAATGGAGACCGATTAACCAATCTCCTTGGAAGGTGTTGGTCGTCTGTATGCTAGTATTTGTGTGCGGCTGGCAGGCATGGAAGGCAGTGGCGCTACTTTCCCAGAATCCAGTTACTTCCGTCCTGACCTTGCCACGTCGGGCTACACTTTCATCATATCCAAAAGGCCGAGAGAAAGGAAAGGAACGGCACGGACGTTTTTCAGTAAATTTGGCTTTATCGGCGGAAATGAGAAAGATATCAGACTGTCAACTTTGCCGCCGTCGATTTTAGAATGCAATTACCCCGAAACTCCGCCATGCTTTTTAGACACTAGCAAACATGTTGGTCGCAGCTCATAATCCTTGTCCTGACGTCACACGTATGAACCACGGGCGTTTGCGAGATTGCAAACAATTACGTTTGTCCACGTGAGTCAGGAGCCAATGCTGCCGATATTGCGGATACAAAGCGAGCGAGTAGGCGACGTCCGGCCGATACAGAGCAGGTGCATATGCGACATCTGGTCGATACCTGACCGACAGTGGGTGTTAGAAAATCACACCCCTTTTCATGGGTGTTGGAAAATCACACCCCTTTTCGTGGGTGTTGTAAAATCACACCCTTTTTGTAGGGTTAGAAATAACACCCTTTTTGTAGGGTGTTTCGTTGCACGAATAAGAGTGCTCCCCAAAGGGCATGCTATTTACACCAATAAGGGTGTTAAATGTTAAGTGCGTACCATAAAACCCTGAACGAATGCCCACCCGAAATGAAAAGATAAATGGTGTGTGCGTTTCTGTGTGTGTCCGGGGGGGGGGGGGGAGGAGAGAAGAGGGGCACGGGGCACTACGAGTTACGTGAAACGGAGACTACTTCAAAGTTGACCATCTTTTCCCTCACCACAGTGGTCTCGGGCTTTAAACATCATGAATAGCTCTCACCAGCTCGCCTGCACACTCACCGCCTTTTCATTAATGATACCACAGATCGTAGACACGGCGAATTCGCGTTCCAAGGTGTGATAAGTCCGCAAGAATTCGCACCGAACTCCCCCGTCATGATTACGGCAGCAGAACGCAGATGCCGCGCATTCGCGCTTCACAGTGCGATACACACGTAAGAACACACTACAAACTCGAATGTCACGAAAACCAAAATTGCGCGCGCAAACACACAAACACACACACAAAAAAATATATATAATAATAATAATAATAAACAAGCCCACACGCGGGAATGAGTTATGATATTGCATGTCTCGGGAACGGATAACCCGCAGATTGCAAACGCTGTAGATTCGCATGTCACGGTGCGATAAGCACGAGGGAACCCGCGGCGAACACGCTCGTCACGCATCGATACCGCAAATCGCGCGGTTAATGCGATTAAAAAAAACGGGATGGGTGATTTCTCGGGGGCTGGCGCTCATGCGAGACTTTAAAGGGATACTACAACGAAATTTCGGCGCTCATTTTTCGGTCTATATGTGTTCAAAGGAGCAGTATCACATCGAGCATACCAATATCTTCTAAAATAGTCTCGAAAATGAATTTTAAAATGAATTAAACGATTAGCAAAGAGCACCTGGTGGATGTCGCTAACGCCTCGCTTGTAATGCCCGTCTAGGAACCTTGACAGCTAGTGACGGTGAGTGTCTCGCCTCCTGCCATGACGAGAGAAGAGGGGATGGAGGAACTCCCCTCTTCCCGAGAATGCCTTTTGTGTGTCGCATAAGTCGCTATTGTCCCCCTACAAGATTATAGAAGATTAACCCGTCACTCAAAATTCGTACAAAAGCAGCCGCTTCGGTGGCTGGAACGACTAGGCCATCCTCTCGACGTCAGCCTCGCCGTAGCTTTGCTCGTCCTGAGACGACCTACGTCACGATTGCGTTGGATGTCACGTGGTCTCCGCTGGGCCTTCTCCGAGCGCTTGCCAGAGTGGGCCGTTTATAACAAAAAATACAACCACCAGGCTCAAAATACAAACGTGCGATTGTCATTTATGGATATTGTGGATCATATTCAACCTATTTTTGAACACGACGGGAATATTTCAAATTTTGTTGAAGTATCCCTTTAAGGTGTACGCTATTTGATGCCAGCGGTATTTCGAATACACGCGGCCATGATCTGCACCAGTGGCAAAAAAAAAACAGCAAGTAGACGACGAGCGGATGCCTCAGTACTTCTAACAAAGCCAAATATGCATGTTTTACGGAGATATGACACATACACGCCGTTGACACCACCACATCAATATGGTGGTTGCGGGTAGCACTCAGTTGGTCGAACGACGTTTTAGCGAACGCCAACTTTTCATCGAAAGCGACAAGTCGGCCGCCGCGAAGCGGCGTTCCCGGCGTTTACAGGGGGGGGGGGGGGGGGGGGGGGGGGGGGGAGGGGGGGGGGCAAGTCGTTTTTAATATTTTTGTCTTGAGCCACCTAATCACAGCACCGGGGGGGGGGGGGATTAACACGCGCCCCCAGTAACTCCCTAAAACGTCGATTCGTTCAAATGGCGCTGTTCCCTAAAACGTCATTTGCTCATGTGATATGGACCGTGGTGATCTCTCATTTCGTCGAAACTCGTTTCGTGGAACTATGTTTCATGGGCAACTTTTCATGGATACACGTTTCGTCGACACGATCGTCTCATCGACACTCGTTCGCGAATTGCACGATGTATAGGGACATTTCGTCACGCGTGTATCATTGGGGTGCGCGTTTACGCGCAACCTCGCCTGCTTTCAAGCCGCTTCGGGGCGAGTCTGCGGCGGCTCATCACAAAAGTGTTAACCCACCTGACAGACATGTACTGTCGTGAGCAAAAGTCTGGACAACACGGGAGCGCCGACTGAATTGCATCGCCGCGCTCCCTGACGGCGCGGCGCCTGGTGCCGAGACCCGCGAAATGCGCACGCGCGTCCTTTCTTATCTGCTGGCCCACTCGTTCGCTCGCTTCAACGCGATGCGCTCCTGAACGATTAAATGGGCGCTAGGTGCCGCCCCGGGAACAAGATCCCGAGTGCCTCGCTCACCTCTCTAGACGAGCTCGCGTGCTCCGCGGCATAGGCCGTTCGCGCATATCTTTCCCGCGACTCGGCGACGCGTTAAAAACTGTCGCTTATGTTGATGCAGCCGCAATGAATTGTAGAACTTGTATTCGTGTACTCGAGGCAGCCTTGGGCTTCCTTCCGAGTGATCATGCACGCGTGGTAAAGTGGTGAATGACGAGCAAAAAGAAAACGCCAAATAAGAAAGAAATATTTATTGAACCCCCCTCCCAAGAAAAAACAAGAAACAAAACGGAAGGAAAAAGAGGCGCTGGTTCAGTTTGGGTGGCTAATGCTTTGTCATGTTTCCGTTAGCCTGAATCACTTCTGCCACGCGGCGTGGCATAGAATTATAAAGTGAGGCTCGCCGAGTCGGGGGAAAGATATGCGCGAACGGCGCGTGCCGCGGAACACGCGAGCTCGTCTAGAGCGGAATCTGGCAGAGCCGTTTATACTGAGAGAGTTTGGCCTTCTTACGGAGATTTTGACAGCCTGACAACCACAGCAGCGTAGTCTGAAAACCGGGGGATGACTACTTCCGTCTGCCATATTGTGGCTCTGACTCATAGGAACTCTACGAGATTTCTCAGGAATGAACAAGACAAAGAAGTAACGCCATATTGTGTTACCGCGAAATCCGCTTGTTCTAGCGGCCAACAAGCTCCGCCCATTGGCCAAACTCTCTCAGTATAAACGGCTCTGTAATCTGGGTTCCCGGGGCGGCACCTAGCGCCCATTTAATCGCTCGGGAGCGCATCACGTTGAAGCGAGCGTACGAGTGGGCCAGCAGATAAGAAAGGACGCGCGTGCGCATTGCGCGGGTCTCGGCACCAGGCGCGGCGCCGTTAGGGAGCGCGGCGATGCAATTCGGTCGGCGCTCCCGTGTTGTCCAGACTTTTGCTCACGACAGTACATACCGCTTCGCGGCGACAGTCTTATGCAGCTTACAGAAAAAAGCTAATCTGAGCTGTCAACGAAACAATTTGTCGATGAAACATCGTGTGTCGATGAAACGTCGTTCGATAAACTGATTGCCACCGTATCAAGCTTGCCTTTGTTGTAGATTCAAACGTTTTAGTGAGACGCGTGCCAAGAGGCGAGCTGAGAACGCTCAGAACATCGCAACCGGGCGTGTCACGTCCGAAAGGATCAACCGTCGAGCCAGTCCCACACACTGCCAACTAGGACCGAAAGTTCTTATAAACGCAACACATGAATCCGTCAAAACGCCAACTCAACACCGACAACGCCAAACTAAACAGAACAAAGCTTCAAAACGGCTACCACTGCGACGGCTGCTGCAGGCTGCTGCATTGGAGGAGGACGTCGAAATAATAAAGCCACTATTTTGGCATTTTACGGAAGTGACGCCACAGACGTCGAAATAATTTTTGAAATATTTTGCCTGTAGACGTCGAAATAGTCACTGTTCTACGAAAACCCCCCATTAAAGCCAAAGAGTTATTATAATGTACGCTAGAGGTACAACTGGCGCCAGTATGCTGCGGAAAATTAAAGCAGACAGCAAGCAACCAGCCGAAAACTGACCTAATTGTTATGAAAAACTGTGAGTGCATTTTCTCCTTGCGCTTGATTATAACAGCGAATATCCCGAATAATTCGTACGTACTAGGCGGCGTGGAACATTCCTCAGTCACACAGACAAAATAAGTGGTCAGTTACGAAGTCTTTCTTTCAAATTAATCGCATTAAAAACGGTGCTAAAACGGCTTCGTACATGTATTTGTGTGCACTGTCGGACATTGTTCTCTCGGATGGTACCAAGCAGTCGACAAGGTTCTGCAACACTTTGAACTTGACAGCTTACCTGCGACAGTGGCCGATATCCAGCACCCTTGCAAGCGATGAATCACGAAAGCTGCACTGAACGCGACAACGTGCAGCGGTTCAAAAACTCGAACAAACTGAAATGAGAACCGGAGAACTGCTTGTCCTCTGAAGGTCGAGACAAAAGCGGCGGCGGGGCGGTAGCGACGAAGCGAACAAATAGATCAAGCGAAGATAATGGTGATAATGATGTACTCCTGCACACTTTGAAATGAACGGTATGTTGCGCGGCCTAGCGGAGAAGTTTGAAGAATAAAATAAAACTTTGTCGAAGATTCGAAGGTGTAGCGACTTCAGAATATAAATCTTAGACATGACAAACTTAATACACCTGTGATGACACTTAGCATTGAATAGAAATTAAGCATAACGAAGCAAGGTATACGCTGTGAATGTTATTGCATTAGTCATCAACAATAATTTTGACTAGAGTGAGACATTGCGTGTCCTTAAAAAAGCACGTTTTTTATCTGTGACGTTCACATTACCTGTGTCATGACAGAAATTCGTGGGAACTACCGTATCCGGAAAAACTGCTTCTGTCCAGTATTAATATTGTGCTCTTTGGTGTTCAATGAGGCAATGGGCGTGTTTTAGTTCATACGGGGCATAGAAAAATTGTGAGCAGCAGCAGAGACTTTATTTTCGACGTTTTGAGCAGGGCGTGCTCTTTCTCTAGCTTTCACAAGTTTTCGACTGGTGTGTTTAATGTTATATTCAGCCTATCAAACCCAAATGGTCACGAGATGGCGACAAATGACGCCACAGAAGCCGGCCTGTCATGTTGTCTGATGTCATGATCCTGCCGATTGGTAATGCGGAGCGCAAGTTGGTCTGCTTCTTTTGCAGGGGTTGTGGTGACGTCGGAACGCCGAGCTCTAATGGAAGGATTGTGGGAAGACCTCAAGGCAGCTTGCTTTGAGGTCATCCCACTGTCCTTCAATCAGAGCCAATCGTAGCTCGGGGATCTGACGTCACCACAACCTATGCAATAGAAGCAGACGAACTTGCGCTCTGCATAGAAGACCTAATGAAACAAATTACAAGCCATTCCACTCTGTGAAGGTGGATGACCAGCGAAGCTGTTTAGCACACGACACAGACGGCGGTCTTTGCCGCCCGCCGCCGCCGCAGATATTCTTGTTGCCGTTCCCGCCGTTGCTCTTCGCAAGTGCGTTTCTCTTCGGGAGTGCAAACTAAACGCGGCCTCCCCCTTACGGCTAGAGAGAAGTGAAAATGAAAATGGAGAACGGACACTTGTCTTTCTGTTTTTTTATATAAATTCGCGATGACGACTATCGCCTCCCTGAAGAGCCGGAGGAAACTAGACACGCGCTACGGGACCGCCCCTCGGCGGAAAGTAGACGCGCGCGACGGGACCGCCACCCCTGGAAAGCGGAAGGAACTAGGCACGCAAGCCCTTGGAACAAGGACAAAGAGAGGGAGGTGCGAGTTTTAGTTCACGTACACGAAAAATCCACTGAACCCTAGCAATAGACCGCGCGACGGGACCGCCACCTCGGGAGAGCGGAAAGAACTAGGCACGCAAACGCTTGGATCATCGACAAAAAGAGAGCGGTGCGAGTTTTTGTTGACATACACAAACAATATGGCTTCCGATCAATTTCAGCATTGTTTTTGAAGCAATACCATATGGCGACTAACATCAAACGAAGTTTCTAGCGTGGATGCATCTGGAATGAAACACCGTCCCCTCACGCTCAATCACTGGAAGCCTTCTCTGAGTAGCCGAAAACTGTAGCGCCCCTCTACTCTCGTTAACACAGGCAGTGCTTGTTCCTGCTTCGATAATCTGAAAATTCCACGGAACCCTAGCCATACAGTAATATAGTAAACGTAAAGAGAGGACACAGAAGCCGATTCGCGGCCCAGATAGTGCGTTTAATGACCTCCGCTACGTGGCGCTTTTCTGTAATTTGGTTAATATAAATTAGAGCTCTTTCTCCGAGAAGTATTTATTTTTTAAATTGTTATGCTTTAGAATCATTTAAAGTACTTAAAACTACAAAATAGTGTTAATCAAATACGTCACAAAAACCACGCGATGAATGGCGCCTGCCATGGCCTGGGTGCCTGCACGCCGTCGCCCTTGCATCATTCTGCATGGCCTCTGCAGCCTCTGCTCGTTCGTCCGTCGTTCATCCGTTTCGTGCGTGCCACCCGTCTGTGCTTTCTGCTGCATCACTTTCGGTCGACTTTTCATCAATCAAGGTGACGCATGACCGCCCGCATGCTCGCATGCTCGGCG
>JABSTQ010000207.1:0-30948 GCA_013358835.2 Ixodes persulcatus
ACGGAGTATGCACCCCCGTTAGAAGCGGCATTTTTCGTTCTTTCTAACGTGCTGGCATGCCTCCATCGAGAGTGCGATGGGACGTGTGCAAAGGTCAATAAAGGCAAGACAAAAATCTAAGAATGGCGCACGCTGATTGGCTAGTAAAACGAAACTCGGGCTTTGGTTGGTTGAAACGGTGTCACGTAACCATCCGAACACAATTCGCGCGGTTGTTGCCGTGCTAGGCCTCGCTGCCTCACCAGCATCGGCAGACTACGTTTGATTTCCTTCGGCGCTAGGTCTGTTCTGCAATCGCTTCGGCACCTAGTTTGACATTGTTTCGCCAGAAAATGCCCGCTACAAAGTTTCGGACGCGAAATAGCTTTGGAAAACAAAGCCGATTCACGAAAGCGAGAGGCCGACGCAGCAATGGGCGGCCAACCAAGCCCGACGAGACACCCCTGTGTTTGGGCGTTTCGAGCCCACCGCAACCGATTGACGCAGTGTTTTCGACTTCTGACACTGGTACATCGACATCGGAAACCTCAAGTGCCTCCGCCGATGATGTTGCGACCATAGTGACTGCCTTTGAGCGGAAGGCAGCGATGTTACAACAGTTCGACGACGCGTCGGAAACCCTGACGAATGATGCCAGTGGCAGCTCGGAAGAGCTAAGTGGGTACCGTTTCGTCGCTGTGACGGCGATCAAGGCCTTGATAGAGCCGCTTTTATGCCCCGTGTGCCTCGAACAGTCGCTCCAACTGAGGGAAAGTGGATCTGGTGCGAATCTTCAGTTTGTTGTTGTTTGCGGTGGGTGAGGAGACGTCGCGAAAGCGCCGCATTCGCCCGTCGTGGGATCGAGCCGCCAGCCCGAACTGCCCCTCCGCCTTGCAGCTGTCAGCCGGAATTGCGGGATCAATTTTACGAAGTTGATGAACTTATTCGGCGGAATGGACGCTCCGCAACCAATGCACCTAAAGACGTTCCAGGCAGTCTCCGACAAGGTGCACCGCGCAGCGATGGACGCTGCGCGGGACGTGATGCACGAATCCGCGCATGCCGTTAGAAAAAGAAATGCGGCCACTGACAGCAATGAAGTGATAGACGTAGCCGTTAGTTACGACGGCACATGGCACAAGCGAGGCCACACGTCGCACTTCGGCCTCGGAGCTGCAATTGAGCTAGACTCTGGCCTTGTGCTCGACTTTTCAGTCCAGTCCAACTACTGTCATGGCTGTAGCCTGGGGCCCAAGCCAGGAGAAGGAAACTATGAAGAATGAATGGCAGGAGTCCCACAGCCAGGCATGCCAGAAGAATTTCGGGGGCTCATCCAACACAATGGAAGTGGAGGCTGCCGGTGTCATATTCAGCCGATCAAAGGAGCTCCACAACATGCAATACACAACGGTATTGAGCGATGGAGACAGCAAGGCATTCCTCCACGTCTCCAGCCTCAACCTCTACGATAAGGAGATCGTCAAAGAGGACTGCGTGAACCATGTGGCGAAGCGTGTCTTTGCTGGGATCGACAAGATCAAGAAAGCGAAGAAGGGCCTGGGCGGCAAAGGAAAACTTACGAAAATTGCGATGAAGAAGCTAACAGGATACTATGCATCGGCTCTGAAAGAAAATGCTCCTGATGTGCGGAAAATGCAGCAAGGAGTGTTTGCAACTCTCTTGCATTCCTACTCCACAGATGAAGAGCCCCGCCATGTCGCTTGCCCACGTGGCGAAGACTCCAGCAGAGACTGCTGTCAGCGAGGCAATCTGCCGCTTCAACTCTGGTAACCTGCGCGCCTACGAAGAGTTGTGCTACTCTCTCGGGATCCAACCAGGAGCACTGGCTCTCCGCACTGCCTTGGAGAAAGACGTCTCAAGGCAAATGAAAGCTTCACGAGCTCTCGAAGCCAAAGGACAGAGGGCCAAGAAGAGTTGCGCTCAAAAGGACACCAAAGACTATAACCCTGGAGGCTTTTAGGGCGTACAATGGAACTTTGAACATCGAACCTTTTTTTCTCAAAACTATAAATTTGGCTATCCACTCGGCTTGTGGGGCCAATATCTTGGGAACCACTTGGACTATTTGGATTCTGTTTGTTTTGTATTACTCCTCTGGCTATTACATACATCATGACATTCTCAGTTTTCTAAAATAATGTTCCGAAACTTTGTAAAGCCGTTTTCAGAAAGTGCCACGTGTGCATTCATTGAGCCTGGTGGAAAACAATGTTAGTTAAAAATAACAATAAAAAAAAATCAAAAAGCAGGAATGTCATGATGTGTAGCATGCATTTTGGCATGCACGCAAAGTCCAAGCAACTTTGTATTATGTTTTGAAAAACCTGGAGGCCCTCCACTAACTTTAAAAAAGTAAAATATTGTAAATAAAATGTTAGCAGAGATATCCCAAAGAAAACCTGTCTGTTTTATAGCATAAGCATTGCCACTATGTGTGCAGTTTGATATAAATCCACCCACAAACAAAAAAGTTATTGCCCATCCCCACCTCCTCCCTTAATTTGGGTAGCTCAAAAATTGGCGGAGTACCCCTTTAACAGGGGACGCTGGAGACCACTATGTTTGTAAAAGCTTTTTTTTTTTTTACTTCCAAAGCTGGAAAAACTTGCATCGAAAAAAGAGCATCGCGCATTGGCTGCTGCAGCAACCGTGGTTGGTGTATTTTCGTCACAGTGACGTCGTCCAGGCGATGCACACAATGTCACGACATAGGAACGCCAACGGTTGCTGCAGCAACAATTGCACAACGCTCTTTTTCATCGCACATGCATTTCCTGCTTAAAGGCCAATGTACACTTTGCCCTTTCCCATTTTTTTGTACTTCCCTCTCTCCTATACCCTCCCTCATCTCCCTTTACCAATGCAGCTCCCCTTGCAGTTTAAGAGGAGACGTCGCTAAAAGGATTAGCTCCCCTGCGGATCACGAAGGTCGAGCGTCTGTCTTTTAAGTGACACAATATGATATTTGCTACTCTGAGTACACATTTTTCTTTTGGAACATGCTGCGCTACCTCGAGGCTGGTAAAACTGTGAAGTGGAAGGGGGCTGCAAAAGCGTGCACTTACCTTCAGTGCACATTACACAGCACATCTGTTCTCCCCCTTCACTCCGCTGTTTTATCGGCCTCGAGGTAGTGCAGCATGTATCCAAGGTTACGCACTCCAGCATTCTTGTTCCTATTATTCACGATAGTACACATCGCGACACTGTTCGTGCGAACACGACATCGGCGCATTTTCGCATTTTACTTCTAAATAGTATTAGCGAGCTCGAAATTTTATCGCTTACATTATACAGTGCAACCCACTTACAACGATACCACATATAACGATGTACCGCTTATAACGATCCGTTTCTAGAGATTCTAGACTGGAAATGGTCAGTTTCTAGTCCAGATACAACGATATTCGGTTATAACGAATAAAATTTCGGGTTTTCTCATTATCATTATAAGTGGGTCGCACTGTAGAACTAAATGAGCTCTTTCCGTAGCAATAATAACTTTAATGACATCCCTTGGTTTCAAAGAGAAAAACTCGACAAACCGGCGATCGCTTGTTCGTGCTAACAGTGTCGCGCTCTGAACATCATACACAAACTCTGCCATCTGGCAGAGTATAACAAAGCATGCAATATGATCAAACATTGAGAGTGTAAAAACAATAGACATCATCTACGACCCACCATATTTCATCATTCTCTTCAAAATAACTAACACACAGTGTGACGAAAATAATCCCTGGAGAAGGGGAACAAGAGGGACAAAGGACATCCAAACACAGCTAGGTGACTGGTGCGCGACCGAAAAAATCCGCCTGGTCCGGGTATTGAACCCGGGACCTCTCCATTACAAGTGGAGCGCTTGCACCTTTGCATTAAATTGAACACAGTGTGATTTTCTTTTTAGCACACTTTATGGAAAGGGAGAACTCTTTCATCGGCTTTCCGGGTGATAGGTTAGGAAGGTCTTTGGGTAGATAGTTAAATTTGGCAGGTACACAATACTGTCTGCCTTTAACCATCGACACACAAAAAATGAACAGAACAAAACCCTCTCTTTCCCCATAAAAAATATACAGTGAGCTTAGGCATCATTTCTATGTTTATATTTCATACAGGAACACTTCTGTATCAATCCCTCAATGCACCAGCATGCAAGCCATAGAACAAGGTGGCACAAGACAGAACTAGGGACCACATTAGCCACGGAAAATGTTGCCAGCCCACCTGGAAGCTGCATTGCTTGCAACAGTTTCTACGAGAAGTTTGCTATCCTGACCCCTGCAGCAGCGGTCCTCCTTGAGTAGGAGACAGGGCTGCAGTCGGCCACACCACTCTGGCACATAGCAAGAGAGATTAGACTCGCCGTTTCCAAGGTCAAGTGGTGCCTGTTCGCCCAACAACATTGTTGGAGAAATCTGCATTAAATGTAGTGTACTCTAAATTTGAAGGAAATGCATCCACGTGCCACGGACAGATCTAGGAGCCTGTAGCGCAAGCTCAATTTGTGCGGGACTACAAGCTTCGTGTCAGCCAGTGCGGAACTGTTATCTGCAGCCATATGTGGCTTTCTGCCAGTCCAGATGGCATCATTGAAGACTGTAATGAGCTTCTTGAAATCAGGTGCCCAGAAGTGGTTGACTGCCTCAAAACGCCAGCCAAGTATGATTTGAAGCTAATAGGAGACACAGTGTATGACCTGCTTCAAAATGGGCATAAGAGATTCTATGCACAAGTGAAATTCCAGATGCTTTGCACAGGGAAGAAGACCTGCTTCTACATCTGGAGCATTAACGGTGAAACCCTTGTGAAAGTGAAGCTTAATGAAGAGTACATCACGAACAACATGCCAAGAATGAGAAAGTTCTACTTCACCGAAATGCTGCCACGCATTGAGAGGCTGTACGAGCAAGGACTGTTGATGATTAAAGGACGATATTCGAGTCTCCAGCTCATTGCTCGCCTTCCCACGGCAGAAAGGGGAAGCGCTCTCGTGAGGGTCCCCCGGTTCTCCTGCTCAACTCCCGATCATGGCTCGCGAAATGTAATTTCCGAATGCAAACAACGCTATTCACGGTCCCAATGTAGTGCTGCAGCCGGCATTGGATTGCACCTTACGAATTTTAGTATTGCGTATAGAAGCGAACGCAAGTGCTGTGTGTTTGTGTTAGAGATGCGTGCTCCACGCTGAGCATGCGCTTCAACGCCTGCTCTAACCTAAGACCGCAATCTCGGGCTCTGCACACACGCAGTATAGAACAAGCGAACGCAAGCGCACAGTGCCTACGTTCGCTTGTATACGCAAGACTCAAACTCACTACTGTTTCACCGGTTTCCGATGCCAATGAAACATGCTGCAGTGAGCAGACGTGCAAGCAGGCAGGTGTCCTTCGAACTGGAAAGGCTGAGATTGGTAAGACGATGGCGCGTAAATATTTAAGAAACTAAATGCTTTGGGAAGATTTGTAATTTAAAAAAAAATTGTTTCTTTTTTTTTTGGGGGGGGGGGGGGGGGGGGAGGGGGCATTTGGTTTGGAAGGACTGACGGCGACTTTGGAAGTTTTCCCAATTGTCAAAAATCACGACTTCGACAGCATTATATGCGTTACCCAATTTAATGTAGTGGCGCTCTGCTAAATTTCAACAGGATTTCCGAATACAAGATTTCTGTCACTGCACACCGCACGCTGAACAGTTGCCGAGGTGCGATATCGGAGGACGACCTGTTAGAGTCCAGCGAGGACGAGATCCTTGAGAGCCTTTCTGAACAGGGAGCGACTGCTGTCAGACGGATCTCTCTATGCAGAGATGGACAGGAAGGGCATATGGAACACCTCATCCTTACTTTCGATTGTGCAGTTCTGCCCCAGAGCATCAAAGCAGGCTACCTGCACTACTACAATTACAAGGTATACAGCAGGAATATGCATGTGGACATACTTAAGAACCATAATCTTCTATAGCATACAATGATGGATCACACAAGGTGCGTAGTATAATTAAAAATGTACAAAGTAAAAAATCAATAAAGAAACTTTATGCAATGGAAGTGTGCAGTGCCTCAGCTACCTATCATTTTAAGGAGTACAGCTACTCTTTGCCAAATCTGTTGCAAGGAGAAAGTATAGAACTTACATTTGAAGATAATCTGTTTGTAGGGAACCTAATCTGTGGTCCCCATGGCCATCGCTGACAGCAACTACAGATTCGTGATGATCGACGTGGGCGCTTATGGGCACCAAAGCAAAGGCGGTGTATTAAAGCAGAGCACCATGGTAGCCAGCTTGGAAAGTGGCCAGCTGAACGTGCTGAGCCCACGCCCACTGCCTGGTACTCGCACACTGGGCATGCCCGTCTTCCTGGGGGACGAAGCATTTCAGTTAAGGCCAGATTTTCTCAGGCTCTACCCTGCAAAGTTCAATTCTGATTTGAAGATCATCTTCAATTACCCTTAGTCGTGCAAGATCTGTGCATCTAAGTATTGTCACACAGTGCCTTACCATTTTTCGCGGTGCACCTAATATTGAAGACTCGAAGGGGCTCAGTCATTTCCGCCATTTTCATTTTTTTAGCGAGCATAAAGAGACGTGTCCTCGACTGTTCCTTTTTCTTCCACTTTGAAACTTTCCCTTTTTTCCTGCCTCAGTCTCGGGCTAAGAACAAAATGGATAAAGTCACAATCTGCTATGTGTTTTTTTAACAGACATAGTATAAATAACGAAGCAAGCACCCACTCCAACTTTACAGGTCTTAAACTACTGGGAGATTGGTACTATAGAGTGGTCTTCATTGCTTTGCACTGGAGTACTTAGAGAAGCAGCTGACAAAGAGCATTTTGGTTAGCTAGATGGGCCCGTCTAAGGTCGGTGCTTTGATATGTCCTTTTCTTATCTTTCAGACGTTTTGTAATTAAGTAGGTGTTCTGTGTCTTTTGTGACATAGGCACATGTTCATTGAAAGACATTTGACTGGTAGTGGCAGTTGGTTTCCTCTATCTGAAATATGTACAAAAACAATTAGGGCAGTGCAGTGTCCTACAGGCCCACTAAAGACATTTCTCACGAGGCCTACATTTCATTTTTGCTTGTTAGAGAGCATAAAGTCTGTTTATGAGGTTAAATACAGCACCAAAGTTTGAAGGTTTCCCACTTTTAGATCTTTAAAAGCAATGGTTTATTTGCATTTCTTTGCCTGTTAACTATGAGCGCTGTGTTGAAAACGCTTTCGGGATCCTGTGCTACCGTTGGGGAGCGGAGAAAAGCTCACCGGAGATAAGCTCACCGGAGATAAGCTCACCGGAGATAAGCTCACCGGAGAAAAGCTCACCGGAAAAGTGTCAAATGCGGAGAAAAGCTCACTTAGATTTTGGTGCAAGTAAAAAAGTTCACTAAGACTGCCAGAAATAATCATTATTCCTACTTGTTTTCTTTTTTTTTTTTTTGCCGAAACTGAATGAAACGACAAAAAAACTTTTGGTTTGTTGCGTTTTTATTTTTTTCACTTCCACATTGGGGGGCATCTATACTTTTTCCTAGTTTCTTTGTGCGAACAAGAATTCTTTGTGATAGACACCGTCTGCTTTTCCTGTTGTTTAGGGGTTTAGGAAGTCGATAACAATTCAGTCTCAGTTCGCTTTTTGCAAGGCTAGGCCACTGGTTTCGGCACTGAAGATACACGTTCCGAGGGATGACGCAGACAGGAGAGCCAGTGTCTATTTCCATGCTGACGTCAATTCCTCCCCAGCAAAGCTTCTTCCTGACGGGTTGAACCAAACAGACCGTTGCCGCTTGTGACTTGATTGCATACACCGACGAAATACACAAGTCATCATCTTCTGCTGAAGCGTCCGCCAACAGCGATGACATCTGTTCCTTATCAGGTTTCCCGCTTCGCTCCCGATACCCCGCAGCTCGACACTTTCTGGCTAGGTGCCCTTGCTTTCCACAGCGAAAACACGTTTTCATTTTGTGGCCGCAGCGACCACATGCAGCTACCGAAAAGTGCTTCTCCCGTCCGTATACCTTTCTTGCCGGCTGTTGCCGGACGCGAGAGGAGCTAAAGGAAATTGCATATATAAACAGCACCTCCTATCAAGTGACCAGTCCTGCCTTCCTTGTGTCATGGAGGTCATTCTGACCAATAAGGGAAAGAAGAAAGTGCTTCTAGATGGGTACGAATATTGTATGAAAGTTACAAGAAACGACTGGATACGCTGGCAGTGCCGGTACCAACGAACAGGTTGCTGCAAGGAGCCATCACCACCAATCTTGATGTAAGTACGAAATATCATACTTTTCGCTTTTGTGCAAGTTTTGCAGTAATGTTTCACTTTATTTGCACAAGCGTTTTTACGTAAAACCTTCTTTCGTTTTTACATTTAGAGTTACATATACATTATTGCTGACACAAATTTTTGTCATTTTTAAACGCAGATTACCCGCTTTTGGTCAGTGCAGGAGCACAATCATGCAAACAATCATGGCCTTTCTGATGTCACCAAACTAAGGAGCCAGCTAAAAAGGAAAGCTGTAGAGACCGCAGAACCTCCTAGCCGTCTGCTTGCTCAGGCTTTGAGCAATTCAACAACATCCGTGCGCGAAAGCATCGGTAGCCTCGAGACTATTCGTCGTGACCTGCGCCAGCAAAGAAGTAAGGTGCGTCTTTCACCTGTGCCAGAGTACCCACCGCAAGGTAACGTTACTCCCAAAATAACCTTGAAAAGCTCCCCGTTACCAAGATATAGCCTCTACGTCAAACTCAATTAATGCAACCGCATCAGGATCTCATCGTATCTCTTTTTGTTCTATTCTTTTTCAAGGTCCGCGAGCTGGGCCTCATCAGCAGGTACAAGATGGACGACAGGTTCAAGAAGATGTGTGGAATGCTAGACGGCCTCGCATTCCTCCCTCCCGACCTTGTTCCAGTTGGGCTGGACTACATCCGTGGTCAGGCTCCAACAGACCTCGATGACCTCATCGACTATTTTGACGCGACGTATGTAAACGGAACGTTCCGAGCAGTGTCATCGAGAGTAGCCGATGGCGCATTAACCACAACGATGCGCCGACGACGCCCCGAGTTTCCGCCGACAGTGTGGAACGTGTTAGAAGCCACATTAAACAACGAAGACCGCACAAATAACGCATGCGAAGGATGGAACAGCGGGTTTAAGAAGCTTGTCGGGCACAGCCAGCCCAGTATATGGAAGCTGATCGACTGCTTGCAACAAGATCAAGCCCTATCGGAGGTAATGCTGCTGCAAATAAGCCGTGGGGAACCGCCGACGAAGAAGACCAAAAGGGCGACAAGGCGCCTACAGGACCGCCTCAGGAACATCTGCCTGGACTATCTTGAGCACAAACAAGTTCCAGCCCTTCTGGAAGCGGTCGGAAATTGTATTCGATTCTAACGTGCGTGTATGAAAAAAATAATTCATGTTTGAGAGAAAATAAACGCAAATCATTCAATTTATGACTCCTCTGTGCAAAATCACTTTCGCTCTTTAATGCGGAAATAATATGTGGAAGTGAAAATAGACGAGTCACTCATTGAGCGTGGTGAGCTTTTCTCAGCCTTCTCCATTGGTCCGGTGAGCTTTTCTCCGGTGAGCTTTTCTCCGGTGAGCTTCTCTCCGGTGAGCTTTTCTCCGGTGAGCTTTTCTCCGGGAATCGCTACTGTTGGAGGCTTTTCCGGAGACCACTGGGAGAAGAGCTTAAGCCGACACAGGTCATGGTGGCAGCTGTGTGTGCTCTTCACAACCTCTTGGCCCAGGATACCAGTCAGGCAGAGCAGTTCTACTGCCCTCTCGGCTATGCAGACAGTATAAATGCAGATGGTGATATCACCGCCCGAGGCTGGAGGAAGAACAAAGACTCACCAGCATTGTTCAAGCTAAAGACCACACTTGTCAAAAACCTTTTTGAGGTGGCCAAGTCCACTCGAGCACTGTACAAGTGCTACTTCATGACCCCAGCCGGAAAAGTGCCCTGGCAGCACAAAGTGCCCAGGGGTCAGCAAGGAGTACCGGGAGTTCAAGGAAGGGCACATGGCTCGCTGAAGCATTTGGCACATTTCCTCCTTTATACATTTAAAGTAAGTTTCACAACACTGCTACGGATTTAATTTCTCAGGCAACGTTCATGGGTCTTGGCACGCTCCTTAGCTGCACTATTCCTTCTTTGAGTTTTTTTTCATAGGAGCATTCATCTTGCACATACCAGTCTGCTGCAATGTGGCGCGAGCTGAGCATGGAAGGTATTGTGCAGGACAAGTATGTGTCGGTTGTGAAGTTGAGGGGCCACGCATGAACTGTGGAGGAAAGGGGTCTTTTGATTTGGAACGAGTTTCCTGTGATGGGTTGTAGCGTGGATGGGCTCGTGGCTTTCAACTGTGCCTGATGTGAGGGTGAAAAGCGAATCTTGGAAATCAAGTGCCTTAATGCGGTAAAGAATGACTTCTTAAAGGACAAGCCGACGCCCCTGTTTTACGCCTAGATTCAGGTCCAGATGGGGATAACCAACATTCCAGTGTGCGACTTTTTTGTGTACAAGAGACCAGACGACTGGAAAGCACTCTGGATGGTCTATTGCTCCGCACTTCGCAAATGTTGTTTTTCCACGACAGGAGACAGAGCTGTGACCAAATTGTTGGCATTTGAAGCATCGTCTCGGTTCGCTATGTAGGGGCGCACGATGCAGAGAAGATAGCCTGCCTTGATGCCCTCCGGCAGCACGGTGGAAGCAAAAGTAAGAACCAAGTGCTTCGATGGTTTCTCCTGTCAGTCCCTGCGTACGGAGATTCGTTGCACGGTGACCACCCCCTGCCCGGAAAGGCCCTCCAAGATCTCCTCTTCGCTAGACTCCAGCACGTCGTCCTCCGAGATGACACCTTGGCAGCTGTTCAGGGTGCGATATCAGGTGACAAATACTTTGTATCCGCGATCTTGTTTAAGTTTAAAAGAACAATGCTTTGCACTCCGTTTTCTACCTCAACGAGCAAGTTGTCAGATGCTAGTTTCTTGGCCTTAAAATTATGACCAATGAAGATTTCCATTTTTTTTAAAATTAGAAATGGAGAAAGCTTAGCTAGAGGTTTACAACTTTGCTCTGTATGCATTACCAGAAAGCGGGCAAAGCACCTCTGGGCTGCGACTGACGTATCTTTGCGGATTACTTCGGTCCGGACCCTTTTCAAAGTCTGATCGAAGGTTTTTTTGTTTGGAACCCACATGAAGGGCGGAAACTTCGGCATCTGTAGCACACCACTCGCCACAGAGTCCAACAAGGGGACAGGTAACATCACATAACAGGTCTCGATTGTCTGAGTATGCTACTCTACCAGTGCTACCAGGATGCTATAACTAGATGTGGGTCAAGAGAGTTCTGCTGCCACCCAAGGTTAGCCCTTGCCGCCAAAGAAGGTGAAATGGGAAAGAAGAGGAGAAGAGGGAAGCTAAAGATAGGAAAGGAAAAGGTGACTGACTAAATCATCCCGGTCAGGACAAGCCAGGACACTTGTCTACGAGAGGCGGGGGTCAAGGTGGTGTATTGCCTCGCCCAAGGGGACCCGACGGGTCCAAACCTACCCCGGACTCGGCTCAACCCCCAGGATGCCCTTTTCCCCGGACACGGGAAAGCCACACACAGCCAGGCATGGGCAGGCAAACCCGCATGGCTCGAGGTCCGTGGTGAAGCCACTCACCAAACAACCGCTTTCACAGGTGCCACCTGTGCGGCCTTCTCTACCGAGGCAAATCGTAAACTAGGAAAACAGAGGAAACGAGTAACAGAGGGCAGAGCATGCAGAGCTGGCAGAGCACAGCTTCCAATGCTGATGTGTCGACGTGGGCAGGGAGCAGCGGGAGCAGCGTCAACATTGCAACGCTACTCACAATGCTCGCGGCCGACGCAGCCAGACTCCTGTCGGAATTGGGACAAGGGAGCGATAGAGCCCGGAGGAGGTCATCCCTTTGGGAGCCCCCGACGAGCGTGCCTGCGGCGTACTGCACGCACACGTGCATCGTATGGGAGATCGGGAGTGTTTGCCGAAGGTCACTTAGATCTGCGAGGTTGAGAAAAGTGGCCCGCCTAAGTCCGAAATCAGCAAAGAATTCAACATTCCGGCATCCACTGCTCGACACTGTCCACCAGTTTGCAGAACAAGCAAAGCATATAGGACGGTTTCGAGAATTTTCTCATGCAGGAGAAAGTGTGCTCGCAACCCGAAGGTGAAAGATTACCAACTCCTTTGCGCACGTCGGATTTTTTCTCACGAGCGTGCTTGCCGAGCCGGCACATGAATTCCATAGCTGCAACGATCTGTGTGTGAACACACTTTGATTCGTTTATGCTTGTCGATATAGACGTTCCCGTTGTTGCTCTTGCCACGAAGGCTGTGAATGTAGACCTTGCGTGTGGCCAGGATGCAACCAAGCGACGTCGGAGAGGCACCTCGGGAAACGCCAACGACTCCGGAGACGCGAAACATCCTACGGCTGCTTTGAAACAAAGTAGAGTGCAGCGGCAGTGACAGTGTTCTTGCTCTGCTTGGAGCAGTTCGAGAACTGATGCCCAGATGAAATTATCGGCAAACTATAGTTAATTATTTTTTTACTATGTAAAGCTTTTTTTTACTATGTAAATCAAACTAAGGTTTGTTTGATTAAATGTACGGTCAGAGTGTTCCGCAGTGCTCCCATCCACCTTTAAGGCTACTGGCACTGTTTTTTTCGTGACACTGAATTTTTATTTGTACCTTTTATTGAATTACCGCTTATATAAATATTATTGGCCGTCCTGTTGACTTAGTTATGACGAGGGATTACAGTATTAACATTCCATGAGCTTCTTCCCTGTAAAGGTGGAGACGATGAGAGTAAACACATCAACACGTGGCATTCTTGACCTTATACTACTAAGAAGCCCACCACTGGCGACTGACGCCATCCGTCGGGGGACTGGAAAAGAACCAGTTGCCAAGAAGACCTACCATGACATCATAAAGATGTTCCACAGTAACTTGAGGCTTTGTGAAGTCGGATTTGTGATCGACATGAAGGTTGTATCTACTGCAATCGTTCCTTATGTTAAACTACGCAAGGGCAGACAGATGTTACACAATTTTTTTTTTTTTATGTCACAATGACCTTGCGCCAAAAGCTACAGCAATTGCCATAACACTGTCACAGTACATCACATAAAGTTGCTGTGACACATAGTGAGTTTGTTTCACATGCACTGGCACCGCGCGAGTTCTCTCCCAGAATTCATCGGCACTCGCACAGTGCCGCATGAATAACCAGTCCCAAACGCACAGTGACGCACGAATAACCAGACAGAACTCTCGATATTAATCGTGCAGATACCTTTTAAATTTCAAGTGTGAACCACTGAAAGGATATGGCTTCTAATTAGTTAGTTCAAATCTCCAGCAACACGTTTTGTGGCACTTTCAATTTGAATCCTTAGTTGCATATTGCCGGGCCCCTGATTAGCGGTGATGAGAGCTTTCTCAGACAAAAAACGAGGATTCAAGTCTAGCTGGTGTACGTAAATGTTAAGCATAAGGTTTTTATGAAAGCCTCGTCTAAAATTCCCATGTTCACCTTTCTCGGCTGCTAATTGAATGTGTCGGGGTTTCTGCTGGGCGATCTTTGTCGACGAATGTTGTCCACTTGAGAGTTCAGAGTCAAGCAGTGTCTCGGTGATAGCTTTTCACTTGCACAGAAATTATGAGAGGTCCAATGGCTGCCGATGAGTTTGTCATGGGCCTTTCTGTACCTACCAGTTGATTTCAGCATCTCTACGACTAAAAAGTTGAAAATGAAGCAAGGTTGTGTCGTAGGTCTGTGTAAAAGACATGACATTTAAACCCAGTATCGTTTTTCAGCACCTTCAAAGATTTATCTCATGCTTCCTGCGTAAAATTTGACGGCATCAGTCGTTCCAGGCATGTCATGTTAGGTGTGTTATTATCACCATGCGCTCTTTTAGTTCATGAATATAGGATAACTTCCTCGGAGCATCTCCCGACAGAATCTGGACCTGTAGCTGCCATGGTATGGGTACATTAGACATCAAGTAGTTATCAAATTAGAAGAATTGCTTTTTCTTTCAATTTATGAACCTGAAACTGTTACAGGAACTGAGGATGAACCAGTGTTGGCAGAGGCATTAGATGGAACCACATCAAGACCACCCTTAACTGCTCTTCAACATGCTCGTAAGTGCAGGAGCATGTTTAGAGTAAAGGACAGTGTGACAAAAAAAAAATACATTGATTTCTTTCCTTTCTCATATCAGAAACAGATACATGTATCGCAGCGCATGATGACCAGGCGTTGGTGCAGGTTCCAAAGCTAGATTTATCAGCCCATTTAGATGCCGATGCATACAAAGAGGAGCCATGTGAGCAAAGTATGTTTTTTTTTCTTTTATATTTGCCTTCCCAGGCATCTGAAAGAGCCTCGAATAATATGGTCACTATTGCAGATAGTATGAGGTACAACAGCTCTTCATGCTTTTTTGCATACCAGCCAGTGGTTAGACACTTTGCTTTTGTCCAGACTAAAAGGAATGCTACATATAGGTTCTGTTCTTTGATCACGTGGACAGATCAAGAGATAATGGAGCTTCTGGAGACAGCAGGCACAAAAAAAAGCCAGATTGAGAGTTGCAGCTCTCTGACAGGAGAGTACTAGAACATAAAAATGTGATGAAACGATTTTCATACTTTTGCAAAATATTGTTGGGAATAAAGTGCTCACATTCAGAACCTACAAATTGCGCATTAATTTTCTTTGTGCGCAAGCCCCAGACAAAAATGGGAGAAATATGAGCAGCGTTCATCCCCTCAACTTGCAGCCAGAACTAACGGCTATGTTTTGTGATCATGCGCTAAGGTTAGCAATGCGTGGGGGCACATGCTGAGCACACCACAGGCTTCACCATTTTTAAACATATTTTGTTTTAAAAGTGTTTCTCGAGTACTCTTATTAGTGAGGTATTTAGCTGGTCTGTAAAAGTAGTCGAAGAAATATGGTGAAGTTTCTAGCTTTATAAGCCTGGTTTAAAGCAATCTGTTTGTTCTTACCCCAAGGATGTGCTTCATCAGTTTGCAGCAATTGTTGGAGCACATGCTGGTACCCTAAGAGATGCCGTAGTTCGAGTGGACACCCTCTTCTCGGACAAGAGGCCCCCGCTGTCCATGTCTGTTACCCAGTCAGATGAGCAAGTGTGTGTCTTAAGTGGAATAACGTGCCTACAAGTGATGAGGAACATCATAGAAGAGTTCATATATGCGAAAGCAAGTGTCCACAAGGTTATGGCCTAGATGATGCAGAGGCAGTACTGATGGTCATGGTGAAGCTGTATCACAATATCCAACTTCAGCTTTCTTTCTGTGCCCTTCTGCATTCATAGGGCAACAGTATCGAGCCTTTTGAAGTGCTGTATATGCATTTTGCTGAGCGTTTTGAGAGAGGCAGTTTTCTTTCCTTTAAAAGAGTCCGATCTTCATGACCTGACTGAATTGTGCATCGTTCAAAAACACGCAAGTGGTACTCGATTGTACCCAGATTTCACTAGAGGCCAGGTGACTTACTATCGTGCATTTTGATGTACAGTCATTATAAGAAGGGCTACACCGCGAAGGTGCTAGCTGCTTGTGCACCGAGTGGCATGATAACGTTTATCGGCATGGCTTTTGGCGGGCGGATGTCAGATTCCTGTCTGACAAAGGAGTCGGTCATCCTTGACCAGTGTTGCTCATGTGATGGTCGACAAAGGTTTTCCGATTGAAAATCTGTGCGATGATGCTCGCATTAAAATGGATCGCCCTCCAATTTTTGTGCAAACAGCAACAAATTGAGCGGACTGATGCTCTCAAGAATGAGCAGATTGCAAGGGCACGCGTGCATGTGGAGCATGCCATTCAAAGCCTCAAGGCCTCCAAGATCTTGCATGTACCGTATTTTCCGGACTATAAGTCGCACCCTTGTATAAGTCGCACATCCGTATATTGAACCGTTTTCGTGGAAAAGTTGGTATTTAAGTCGCACCGTTGTATAAGTCGCACCTCTTTGCACGGTTCACGCGATGAGTTCTTTACGCACATTGGTATCGCGAAATCGGAGTGCGCACAATCGCTAGATCGCACGTACCGTTTGCCGCGCATTTCGACTCGCGAGAAATGCCCACAGTATGGTGCTGTCTGGCGGGGGCAATCGAGTGTTTCGCAGCAAAAGGACGTAAAATGTAAAAAATGAGAGGGTAGTCGACTTTATTCGAGCGAACGAAAGTTTAATGAGCTAGACACTCGCGAACCAACCTTTGGAGCACTAGGCCTAGCCTAGGCCAAGTGCCGGAGACGACGGGAGCATCGATGCGCGGGCAGAAAAATAAACCTTGACATACTTTTTTTTGTACCTCTAAAAGGTCGGCTAGCCACAATCCTTCCTTTTACATGTAGCAACACGGCTCGAGCGTGGCACAAAAAAACTGCTCATCAAACGGAAACTGAGAAAGACGCGAGAAAATATAGACGCTTTCAGGCAGCTGTGCATGCGCGCTGCCATAACAGACCTTCAGTTTTGGTTGCCTCTCATTCCGTTCGCTCCGCTTCATCATTACCACAGGAGGAGAGGTTATTGCCATTTTACCTAAGTGTTACTGGGTCCTTCTCCCCAGCATAGGCCCTTGTGGAGACCCATCAACGCCCGCTTCAGTGGCTCGGTATCTCAATAAGACAAGAGAAGGTCGGCTCAATCTGGCGCGCGCTGAGAGCGTCTATTCTGCAGCCGCTTCGGGGAAGCCATAAAAACTAAAATATCTCGCATTTAGAGGGGGGGGGAACACCACCTATGGCTACGTAGTTGTGGTGCTCTACAGAAGATGGCGCGCGGAGTAAACAAAAATGGTGTCGGAACTCGAAAAAAAAAAATCTTATATAAGTCACATTGTTGTATAAATCGCACCAAGAAAAATTAAAAAAAAAAAAAAGCGACTTATACACCGGAAAATACGGTAGCTGCAAACCGGCAAGAAGCTGCTTCTTGCCGGTTTCACAAGCCTGTCAAAACCAATTCTCTCCGACAAGTTTTTGTAATCGTCCGCAAAGAACTCTACTGTAAATAAAGTTAATGAAAAGCTTGTACAAATACTCTCGTATTAAGTACCAGTCTAACAGTTAAATAAAAGAAGTAACAGTTTGAAGGCATCTTCATTTGGCACTGTAAAAAATCGAAACTGCAAAAGCAATTGGGGGTCATTATCCATTAGAAGGGTGAAAAGTAACTAATCCAAACATAAAATTAATGCATTTACAAAACAAAAATCGCAGAGCCAAATATTTACACAATGTTGTGAACAAATCTAGTGTATAGTTGTGCAACGGACACATTCGTCCAAGTAGTTTCTGTTGAAAGAAATGGGCAAGAGCTTCCATACTTTGTCTGACTCATAAATGAAAAGGTTGCAGTCGTTCATGCCAAGGATGGCCATAAGCACTTGCACCCGAGTCAGGGTGTCTAGCAAATTATTATTTTGAAATTCCCTGACCCTTGCAGAGGTGATTAAATATACAAGACCATTACAACACAAGGCATTGAGAATTGAGCACTGTGGGGACCATTTCGCGCGGGCGTAATCTAACTTGCATATTCAGAAATATTTGGATTAAAGGGCACTTTCTTGCCGCCGACATCGTCAGTGAAGAGGGCACTTCCAGAAACACGATAAAAACATGACGCTCAACCACACACGTCAAGAACCGAATGGCAGCATGGCCACCACATGCACACTTTCGGATACCTTCGGCTTAAGGCTTGGATTGGCTGGATTGGGGTCTGTGGCTTTCCCATTTGTTACTAAATCTAGTAGCTCAAACTGGATCTAGCCTAATGTCGCGCCTTCAATCCTATCCAATTTAAGGCTTGGACTGAATTTGTCGGCTGTTCCCTTTGCATCGGGTAGCACACTCTACATCCGGTGAGCAGAGCTTGCGCTCCGCTCCAAGCAGAATTCATTGCCTATTTTTCCGCCCCCAAGTCCTCAAGTATTTGCTCAGGGCACTCGATGGCGTTTCCGGCTCATTTTCTCTGACTGGGCTCACTTTTTGACAATATTCCTGACAATTCCCCGATTTTTCCCGGTAATTAAAATTTCCCTGACAATTCCCGGTTTTCCCGGTAGCTAGACACCCTGCGAGTGTAATATAGGGGCTTTGTAGTTCCCTTTGAGAGGCTGTTCTGGAGCATGTTTTCCTTGGGCACGCCACGTACAGCCACTAACCAAACACCTGTGAGTGCAGGTGCCCCCTGCGAGAACTTCCACATGGTAAATAATTTTATGGGGATTAAACCGAATCATTGGGTGTTCCAGTTTGCAACCCCAAATCCCTATAGGGGTTGCCGCTTCCTAAATGGCAGAGTAAGTGAGGGTCGATCGGACGGCGAGAGCCCTGCTCCTTACAAGCATTCTGGATTATGCCATTGCTACGAAGTATTCGCGGTGCTTTGAGGAAGACCTCCGATTACAAACCGGGCATCTGTTCCTTTGCAGTAAAACATTGTCATCTTAAGACAACATTGAAATACTGGTGTTGTGCCTCACGACGTGCAGTGTCAGAGGCAATCCCAGATCACCGTGAAACTTGTTGCAGCAGATGGCCTCAAGTTTCGTGCCGATAGGGCCGTCTGGTCATGCACGGAGGGATCTACAGAATGCTGTAAACACGCCATCGCCATGCTTCTTCACTGCAACAGGTAGGTACCTACCAACCTACACAATGCGGTACGGCTAGAGTTTGTTCAATGCAGTCTTACCGCATCTTTGTTGCTCAATCGTATCTCAGGAACGCAGGGGTGTTGCACACTGATGTTGCACGTTCGCTTCTCATGAACGCAGGAGTTTCGTATACTGATATCGCATGCAGATGCCGCGCATTGAGACACACCAACAGTTTTCACAATGGTGATTAAGACGCACACGTAGGGCAGCCCCTAATCATTGCTCTGTTGCCGGAGCCGGATTTCCGAAGTGCACAGTGCGTCGACACAATCGTAGCACGGTCCCAACTTTAAACTATCAAACGTGTTTCTAACACGTTTGCACAGATAATAACCATAGAGCTCCGAAATCATAGAGCTAGAATGGCTGTAAGTGGTGCAAGCTCTATGGTTTCAGTTTCATTTCACAGGGGAATCCAGCATCTGGAGAATCTCGGCTGCACTGACAAGGAGCGCACGTTGAAGAAGACCAATAGAAAGGACCTACAGGGAAATCCTGTTCTGTATAAAATGTTCTGCCTCGTCAAGAAGCTGCGACCTACCGTGGATCCTTCACGTGAAGCGTAGGTAGATGTCCTGAAGCAACTGACAGTTACCCGCTTTCATTCTGCGTTTGCCAAGCACAGGTAGGGACAAACTCATCTTATAAATGCCTTTTGTTTTGTACACCCGTCCTGACGCAGTAAATCTGCCCCTCCTAGGCTATAGTTTTGCTAAATAACAAAAACAAACAATATTGATTAAAAAAAAATTTCCAGCGAATTATGGCTTTTGAGAGGTCAGTGTATGTTGCACCTAACAGCATATTCCTCTGGTGTCTGATCGTGGTATCTGGTGACAGTGAGAGCCCTAAAAGATGGCGATTGGGAGCGATGTCAGAGCTTTGCGCTGAATGGGCACACTTTGCCAATGCAAAGCTGTATTTGTTGTTTGTGAGCCTCGACCGAACAATATTTTAATCGGAACTTCTTTCACGCAGACGGATGATGACAGCGGCCTCAGGCCATATAGGTAGTTGTTCCAAGTGCTTATTGATTCATTCTTGAATGTCAGACTACCTTCAAATACCGAGCAAGCGCACACTCAAAATATGAAAATAATTGCAAAAATTGGGGGAATGGGTGTTTGTTAGATCGTTAATTTTACCTACTGTAAAATACCAAGCAAATGCCTAATCAACATTTCGAGATAATTGAGAAAAATATTGGGGGTGGGAGCTTAGCATGGAATGGGCGGATGCTCGGTAATTCACGGTATATATGTACTGAGCATAATTTTTCAGATGTGAAATTTGGGGGTGGGCGCTTACTATGAAACGGAAGGATGCTCAGTATTTTATGATGCTATGGCAGAAAAACGAATCAGCCTCTTCAAACGAAGCTCGTAACATTGACTGCATTATGCGTGAAATCGCAGACGTTCCCAGTTTATTTTACCGGCGCCTGTAAAATTAAACGAGCTAGGAACTGTAGTGGAGAGACGAGTCAGGAAAGAGGATGGCAAGAAAACAAGAAAGTGATTCGGAATTTTCGCTGAAGGAAGAAAATAGGAGGATGATGCTGGAATGCATTGGTCCATTTAATGCTGAGCTCCACATCAGATCAAAAGCTATGCTAGACCCCTCTTTGTACCTCTTGAAGTGAAAAGCCTTCTTTATTTAACTGAGGAGCTCTGTGTTTTGATTCCAAAACTCGCAGCCTTTTACCAACGAGCTTTCTGAAAGCACACTTTTTATCTAAATTCCTAGGCTGACGAGAGGCCTTAAGGCGGCTGGCATTGATTTCGAAGAGGCAAAGCATTGGACTTCCTCAAAGTCATTAAGCAGAGGAATTTTATAGACTGTTCCCAAACTTTCACAAGGCTTAGAGCTATTCCTTACGATATCTTATATCTGGCATTGTGCGATAAGAGTTTTTTCCACATTCAATCTTATCAAAAATTACTCTAGATCTACGATGGGTCAGTCTCGCCTTTCAGATGTTGCATTTCTATCTATTAAAAATGAGGTGGCAAAGACCATCAATTTTGATCAAGTAATCATCAACTTTGCAGCCCTGCCATAAAGATAAATCTTAATATTCATGAACAGTGAAATGGCATTGCATACTAATTATCTGAGAGCAATATCTGAAGCATGAAAACTGGCTCCTATTCAGCATTTTGTTTCCTTCATTCATTCTAAAGTGAAGAAACATTCATTACTTTGAATTCTATCTGTTGAAGGTGTACTGTATCCACGTCTCCGCTTGATTCCCCAGCCAGGCCCATTATGCAAAACATGGTGCAATACAATGGGTACTTTGGGTGGAGCTGGTGTTTGCACCCAGGCAAGTCTGTTGAAGGTAAGAGAATTCATTGACACCATGCAGGAGAACCTCCTATTATATTGACAGGCCCACACAATAAAGCCACACAGCTTATTAAACATTAGACTTTTGCTACCAGAATAGCCTCTGTATTCTGCTTTTTCATTTGGGCTGCATGCTCTAACATAGGTGCTGATCAATGTCTAGCACTAGATGAAGGAAGAAAATAGAAAATCCTATTTGTTTGCTATGCTTTCCTTTGACATTGATAAGCATGTAGTTACTTTGCTGCAATCGAGGAGCCAAAGCGTATGTACAATACTTAGATTTAAAGAGGCTTAGCATGGAAATCAATGTATTGGTATATTTTTGTGATTATAGTAGCAATTATAATTTTTTTTCTCCTAAAATTCTTTTAACAGGGACCGTCAAGTGCCCTGTTGCTGCAACCATTCTGCCCGACAGGACAAAAGAAGGCACGGAGGGCGACATGAGAGAAGCGTTTGAGACAAGTGCATATGATCGCGGTGTGAAGGGGCCATCGGCATTGATAAACTTGGCAGGCTTTGACATTGTGTGGAGTTTCAGCCCAGACTACACGCACTGTGTGCTGCTTGGTGTGACACGGCAGTTTCTGGAGTTGCAGCTTCCCGATGTTGGTGCAGTGACCTAAATTGGATTGCCACAACCCCTTAAGAACATTGACAAGCGGCTATGTCACAGTGCATGGCATGTCTGCCTCGGTCTGTGCTCCTAGGGAAGTTCTGAAAAGCTGCCAAGTTGGCCCCCCACCCCTCCTTTTCGGACGTAACAATCTGCTGGCCTTCTCAACCCTCACAACGAGTAAAAGGAGGACCACGTTGCCCAAGCAAGCAGAAACAGGCGAGGGACATTCCAACAGAGCCTCCGACTAGAAAGAACTCAAGTTCTCCCCCCCGCCTTTTTAAAGGGAAATGGATGACCCCGGAGGGGGACAAAAAGGAAGCAAGAAAAAGGATTCGAGAGGAAGAAGGGGCCCGGTGGCTTGGCGTACGAGACAGTGTGGAGACCAGGAGGCGGATTTTTCCTCGGACGGGACGGCCTGGAGGCAGCGAGACATTGACGCACAGAAGGGATGTTGAGGAAAGGCTGATTTCCAATGACGTAGGAACTTGACGCGGCTTCTCAGAGACGACCAGATCTCCGAGTACTTGCCAAGCTCCCCCGCAGACAACAATCACCGAACTGCGAGTCAGCCACGAGACTTTAGCACGGAAAAACTTTTCCATGATTTTTGCTGCGCAGTCTTTATTGAAGTGTACTGCGAGTGTCCGGTATGTTTGGTTGCATCAAGGATTTAAAAACGTCTTGCTTTTCCGTTGTTGTAATCACTGGCCTAGGGTCCATTCACGATCGCGACGAAGCTTGGTAGGTTTGTGGCTCGAGACCTTACAAGGGTCGTCACAGCAGTTGTAAAAAAAAATAAAAAAATAAACCCGAAAGAAAAAAAAGGTGGAGGATGGCAAAAGCAAAGAAAAGGGCTGGAAAGGCACGCAAGCGCGTGTAGGAAGTGCAGGGAGTGCCCGCTGTCAGATTGGTAGTCTGCCCTTTCCCCAAACACTGCTGATGCTGCGTGACTCCCTAAACCCAAAATAAAACAAGCAAAAAAATTTTTTTTGGCAAGTCGTGCATTTTGGCAACGGTTGTGCAATCGCACTTTGAACGGCTTATCTTTGTTTACCTTTGTCTTTTGCCGCTTTTGCTTTGCCCATTTTTTTTTGCCTTTCTTTTTTTGTTGCCTTAATTTAGTGAGCTTTCTTTTTTGTTGCTTGCTAAACTTTTTCCTATGAATCTCGCTTTTCCATTTTTCTTTAATTTTTGATTATTTTTGTGTTTTGTCGTTTATGCTGTGTGGAAATCCCATCTACGTGCGCGTGTAAGCGTGGCGGTGTTTACGGTCTCTGCCAACTACGCTCTACTGTATTTAGTGGCTCTCGGATGCTATATCTGGTAAACTCCACTTGCCAAGACTTTAGGTATTACCAGACACACCAGGAAATTTCAACTCGAGCTTAATTTAACATATTTTTGTATAGTGAATCATTGATATATCAAACTATTTTACGATCCCTTTTAAGTTCAATATATCCGGGTTCGACTGTACTATCAAGCGCAACTGCAAGCATTGGTTTGTGACGTGGACTATGCCAACTTTCTGCCATGACTAAAGAAAATGATGTCCAGCGAACTGTGAGCAAGAATGTACTCTTTCTTGTAAAGCTTGCCACAAACCTCTTCACGTTGGTGCTGCTGCCGAAGTCAGTTGCACATTGGTTTATCCGCAAACCTGTGCAACAGCAGGATCATGCGGCTCTTGGTGCTTTGTCATGAACGGCAGTATGACACCAAATAAATGCCAAACCAACGTACTATGCGTACAGTGGTCCAGAAGAGGGCAAGATGATTGCATGTGATAATGAGAACTGTGCTGTAGGTTGGTTCCGCTTTAAGTGTGCAGGGCTCAAGACTGCACCAAGAAAAACCCAAGGTTTTGCTCCACACGCAAAAATCAAAGGCAAGCAAAGTAACTTTCAGTGTTGCTAGCACTTTGAAAGAAATGTGGAAATGACTGACTTTTGCTGGGTCTTCTTTTACAGTGCTAAAGCCAGCGTAGTTCGTAAAAATGATTCACCGAGAAGAGACGACAGTTGAAAGTCCACGACTGCAGAATGGCGAATGAACAAAGTAAAAGGGTAACTTATGATAATAATGACGTGTGGCTAGAGAAAAAAAAAGCCGTAGCCTAAAGTCACCCAGCAGTAGGACTTGGCAGTACTCAACTAGCACTGCCAAACGAAGCAAATCAATGTGCACTCAATACAGAACCTAAAATAGCGACCTCTCAGTGGTGTTTCCCACCGATCGCTCGCAACGATTTTGTCTGAAAAATCTAACTTGTCTGAAAAATCTAAGCTGTCCGAAACATGGGTCGTCAGTATGCACTACAGTGCGACCCACTTATAACGATAATGAAAATACCCGAAATTTCAATCGTTATAACCGAATATTGTTGTATCTGGACTAGAAACTGACCATTTCCAGTCTAGAATCTCTAGAAACTGATCGTTATAAGCGGTACATCGTTATATGTGGTATCGTTGTAAGTGGGTTGCACTGTATTTCGATCGGGTAGGTTAAGGTTCCTCCTTTAGGTCCGAAATATTGAACAAGTCTGAATTATCGGCGTCCGAAAAACCAATCGGCAACTGTAAAACGCGACAGCCTGGAACAGTTCCTGCAGCTCCCTTTATGCATGGAACTGAGAATTGTGCGACAGAACAGACAAAACACAATGATGCGCTATTTTTGTTTTCATATCAGAAAATAAATATTGCATGTAGTTACCACACAAGCTTTTCAAGTGAATCCCTGCACAAAATTTGCGAGTGAAAGGTGCTCAACTGTTTCAGTCCACGCGTCTGCAGACTTATATCGCATTTTATTTCCACTGCAGTAAATCTTTCTCACGAAAATACCTATATGTTTGTTTGTTATGCAATTGAAAACAAAAACGAGCAGACTTCGTTCACTTCGAGCAATCGTCTGATGAGCCTCAATTGATACCACGCTCCACGTCACTCAAAAGCTGGCTTTTTCTAGCAGTCTCAGGTGTCACTGTCATCAGACCCGGCATGAATAATGCTGGATCTAGTAAATTAATTTGTGCAGCGTGCATGCACAAATTTAAGCTTGAACTTCGTCAACATACCTGGAATGCACATATAATCTATTGCAATAATTAAACTGAACTTCCTAGTCGTCTTGATGGTCCTTTTAAAGGGGTATGGAAACTGCAATTTTAGCGCCGATCTTTTTGCATAAATATGGGCTAGGGACGGGCACCACCTCGGGAATATCAATATCCTGCTGTAAAACACAGGAGAACTAATTTTAAACCTAATTAAACGATTTCAAATTCACATCTGGTGGATGGTGTGAAAGTTCTCGTGACATCACCTGTGGCATGGGAGCAGCGCCGTTCTGCGGAAATACGGCGTGCCAGCAGAATTAGCCTAGGCCTGAACGTGTTTGCAAAGCCTTGGCAGAGAAAGCCAAAGCATAGTTGGCCAGTGAGCACGTTCTCGTTGCTGCTCTTTGCACGACTTGACGCGAGCACGCTTCTGGCACGGCCGGCATTAGTTGCTGCGAGTCGCGAGTTTGCTCTTCGTCTTTCGACGACAATGCTCGATCGTTAGCCTGTTCCGGCGTTGGTATGGTTTTAGAATAGATTCTTTGGATTTAACGCCGTGATGCCGCGCTATTGTGTGGCAGAGGGTTGTGGCAACAGCTTGTCACATCGCGAGCTGCCGATGCGCAAGTTTCCGGCCGACGAGAAACTCCGTGATGTGTGGACCCGCCTCGCACTTCCCTCGTTTCCCACATATGGGTTCCGACGCCTGATGATCGCCTGTGCTCCGATCACTTCCGTGATGATGACTACGAAAGGAGCCCCAGGCGCTGAAGAGCTTCGGTCTGCCCACAAAGAGCATAAGACTGAAACCAGGGGTTGTTCCCAGCATCTTTTCAAAAAAGCGGAAAGCCAACCCGCTGAGCGAACTGCTCAAAAAGCGACGCAAAGTGGTAAGTGTTCTACATAAAAGATTTCCGTGTTTGCGATTCAAACACAAACCATCTTGTACAAAATGATGGCAAGCGGCAGATGAAACGTGTCATAACTCGAATTGAATATGAGCCTATGGACTACGTACGAATGCGCGCATATACCGTACTGAGGCGGCACACGAAAAAAGTGACGGCTCATTGCAACATAGTGCAAGTGAGCTGACCGGCGGTAGCCGTCATCTCATAGACAGGAGAGGTGGAGAGGGGGACGGATGAGAGGGAAGGGAAGCGTGGGGAGGAGGATGGAGGGAGGAGAAGGTTCAGTATGAAGGTCGAAGGCCATGAACACACGATCACGCAAGGGAGAAAGGAGGAGGGGGAAGGGGGGACGGAAGGAAGAGGGGACTGAGGATGAGGTGGCTGGGGAAGTGTGAAGGAAGAGCAAGATGGAGGGGAGATGGGCGGGGATGAAGAGGAGACGCAGGAGAGAGGGAAGAGAAGATTAAGGGGAGAGAGGAAAGAGGAAGGAGTAGAGGGGAATGGGGGAGATGACAATGAGGAGCAGCCAAAGGTCCAAGGTCGATACCAAAGGTCAAAAGCCACGAACATGCAATCATTCGAGGAAGAGAGGAGAGGAAGGGGAGAAAGGGGCACAAAAGGGAGATGGGACGGGGATGGGTTGATATGAAAGAGGCCAGTGAGGGGGAGGGGGTCAGGTAGGAAGGAGGTCAAAGGTCAAAAGCTACGGACACACGGTCACATGATTACACTCTGCCGACCACTCAGAATGAAGGGCCATATACGGCTCCTGCCGTAAAGGGGGCTGTAGCATAAAGTTCAGCGGGACTTTGCAGTTCTCATTTGTCAGATGACCTAACATTGTGTTATTCCGTCTTGGAATCAGGCACCTCTACTTGATGCCACCAACCTCCCGGTTGGAATCGCTGACACATGTTGGGAGATGGAACACGAAGAAGCAGAACCATCTGTTTGCTCAGGTATGTTAATCATAACTTTCATTTCTTTCACGTCAGCATAGGTGGGTTGTAACAGCTGCTCCAATATAGTAGGCACATGATTCATTACTAGGAGCGTTACTTATTTAGTCAGCCGTATTCTCTGTCCTCTTTCGACCGTCTTTAGCGACCCGAAGCGCGTCCCTGAGCAGTGTGGTTGATTCTGCGGCATCCACGACGACCCAGAGCAGCCCCAGGACCCCCGCAGGTATGCACATGCACCAAACTGGTTCTCTACCAAGCGGTGCAGCCTGCCTTGTACAGAACCATCAAGAGCATCTCATTGCGTCCGTTGCTCCTGGTGCTTCCATGTGACTCATTTGTTTCCTTTTATTCCCCGTCTTTTCATAGCGATGACAAGCGCGTCCCTGAGCGGTGTGGTTGATTCTGTGGCATCCACGACGACCCAGGGCAGCCCCAGGACCCCCACAGGTACGCACACGCACCAAACTGGTTCTCCACTAAGCGGTGTAGCCTGCCTTGTAGAGAACCACCAAGAGCATCTCATCGCGTCCGTTGCTTCTGGTGCTTCCATATGACTCACTTGTTTCCTTTATTTGCTCGTCTATCCATGTCCATAGCGACCCAGGGTGCATCGACCAGCTGGTTCTTCGCTGTAGCTACATCCCCAACCACCTTGGCACAAACAGGCAGCCCCAGCATGCCCACAGGTATGCACACTCACCAAATTGGTGCTCTACTGCAAGGCAGTAGAAAACCAGGTTGTCCAAGGCAGGCTGCTGTAGCCCGCCTTGGATGGAATTATCGAACGCATCTCCAGATTGCCTAATTGGTTGCCACCTTTGACATCTGTACAGTACATCACTTAATATTTTCAAGATAATTCATGTGACTTCATCGTTTCCTTCTATGCTTTTCCCAGACTCTCTTTAGCAACCCAAAGGGTCACAAATGCAGGTACACCTACTCTGCACTCAGCATCCAGGCGGTGCAAGAAAAAGTGTGCAACGACACAGACAGCAGGCTTGCAAAGAAATGCAGGTGTGGTCTTTCACTGAAATGAATATGTTGGCATGGCCCAGATTCCACTTTATAATATTGGTCATATATAATTATACTTTAATATAATTAGAATTTCACTTCTGAACATTTGTTAGTGCAACTCTTCCCAAACTGGGTTCATAAGGTTCCTGGTATTCCCCAGAGAATCATCACTGGTTTACCGCGCTTTTATATTTCCTCAACTATCCCTGCACCTCAGTGAAGTGTCTTTTTAGTTTGACCACCACTGTGGGAGATTGGAGCCACTCAGTGGCAGATAGCTATGAGACAAACTTATTTAGAAAGGTCCATCATTGTTTTACAAGGTCAGTAGGCTTCTGTATTGCTTTATTCCATCAATGCCAAGAAAAGAATCATAATAGAGTTTCAATCTATATGAAATACATAATACATAATCTGGGCAGCTGTTAATATATTATTTTCTTTTGTCCCCCATAGTGTGCCTTTCTTTGTGTTAGCTTTGTAATCCTATGCTGGGGTTACATGGATGTAACCATAGCAGACCAGAGCTAGCATCACCAACCTTATCTGCCCACCCCTCCATTCTCCTTCCAAGCACAGTTGTCTCCTCTCGATCCGATGCACTATGGTCATGTTCATGCAGAGATAGCCATACTTCATATCGTGCTCAGTTGTGGTCTCCGAGTAGCCTCCGAGTGGGTGTGCAAAAGTCTAGGATGTCCAAAAGTCTAGGAACTGCTGATATAGAGAATGAACTGGTGTCATAAGATAGCAGCTTGTGCATGGAACTCCTGAGCCAGGTTTTTTTTTATATACTGGAAGAGGCTACAGACACAGTTCTTTGATGGGACGCTTAGCTCAATGCTGTGAAGGTAGGGCCAGACCAAGACTCTCATATTGAGAAGAAAGGGGGTTGGGGGTACAGGTGTATTCTTGTGTGGCATTTGCAGGAAGGGGAGGGAGAAGCCACCTTCTGCCTTTGCGTGTGGATGTTTGTTCATTGTATTGAAAAATGGCATGTTTCTAAAGCCACACACTGTTCGGTAGCAATCCAAGTATGCATCAAGCCACCGTCAAGGACCCGGACTGTTCAGACAGGGGTTTCTGGGACACTGTTGTGGGCTTCCTCCACATTGCATTCCTCGGATCCACGGGACCTCGATTTCTCGGGCGAGCAGCGAAGACAAGACGCCGACCCTAACTATTCTCCATCGGAAGACAGCTTTGAGAGGTTTGTGTGAAGGTTCTGTTAAGCAAGGGTTTATGGGATCATCCATAATTAATAGGTCAGTTGCTTTAGATGATCGTTATTTTTGTATCGCAGGCCTGAGAAGCAAGCGCCTTCCCTGGTGGAAGAGAGAAAATTCATTGTCTTTGAATCCTGCCTTGATGTGCTGCTCGGCACGTGCTAAACCTGTGCTGCCTCTATCATTCACATGGACAAGAGTGTTCAAGGCTGCTGTCTCCAGGTTTCCACCATTTGCAAGAATGGCCACGTGGATAACTGGTGTAGCCAGCCGATCATCAGGCGAAAGCCACTTGGCAACATCCTCATGGCTGCCTCAGCTTTGTTTACTGGCTGCTGCATCAAAGAGACCTTGAGGACGCTGACTGGTATGGGGATAGCCTGCTTCACTTACAGGACCTTCTTCACGATCCAGAAGGCGTTTCTCCTTCCTGCAATTGAAAAGGTACTTTGAAGCTAAAGCCCAACATGCAGAAGGCTCCTTGCTACTGTCCTTCTCGTGCTCTTCCAACTTATCGGCCCGAAACAAGTGGGCCCAGGAACTAAGTGCCGTAGAAAGTCGGGTTTCCTCCCGCAGGTGTAATCGAAAAATCGAGGATCGACCACTTCCTCTGCGTGCACATTGGGCTCTGGACAGACCGGACCCTTGCACTATTAAAACTAATTTATTCAGGCGTAACAGTAGATAGCAGAAGAGGGAACCTGAATCTGTTTATCCTCCACCCAAGCCCAGTTACATTAGAGTGAAGCCCCGTTTACATTATAGGAATGCTCCGTCTTTCAAAACCAGGTGTGGAACAAGCATCAGCTGGAGCTGTTCACAGCTGCTGCAGGAAAGCAGCTGACGATTGCTAGTGGCACCAGCACACTGATTCATGTTCATGGCTTCGCAAAAGCCACTAACATGCGACATACGCACAACCTTCGGAGTAGTACCTGTAAAAACTTCTTTTTTTTTTTTACTATCTATACACTGTTTCGCGAAAGGGCTTCGAGCAGTTGTCATTCGATAATGGTGCGTTTGGCGCGTGCTCTCGTTCGCCGAAATGGCTACCTCGCAGCTTGCGCCACTGTTTCTGTCGCACACTGTGCTCCCTATGTTCTGTAATCTAGTAGTATATTCCAAACTACAGCGCGCGCGTGCATAGCTTTGCTTGGCGTCGACTCGGAATGTGCGCGAGAGCATGGACGCTTTACACAATTTCAAGCGTTTCTTCTGTACTTCGTGTCACCGCTCGTGCAGCGATAGCACCATTCGAGGCAGTCAAGGCTACCGTCTCGCGCTAGCGCAGCTGCTGCGGTTATACTTTGTTTCACCTTACGTGCGGGCGAAGCCGAAGCTAACAGCCCGAGCATGCAGCCTGAAACTGTGCAAGGTGAGCCCGCCTGTAAATTAGAAAGGTCAGGTTCGAATCTAGAACGCTTGCTGCCGTTTGCTTATCTCAAGGCACGGATAACGGCCGCAGTATCTCCGCTTGTACAAGTAAGCACAAACGAGCGTCCTTTACGCGCACGCAGATGCACGGACGGGGCACTACCGCACTATGTATGGGGCACCATGACGAAACCCGTGTGACACCGGCCTCTAGCCGCTTCCGTGCATGTCACAATTTCCAATCGCGAACCATTATGTACCTAAAAAACATAAAAGTATTTCTTAATTGCTCTAGGACGCTCACCGATTGACTGTACTGACACGCTGGGACGGCCGGGCTCTTGGTGGCGTGTCCGGCCTGTCCCCGTCGCCTTCAGATGCTTCAGATGACGACGAAGCAGAAGGGTCGTAAACGTAGGGCCGTAGCCCGAATCTTCTATCAGCGACCATGGCCGAGAGGGCATCGTCCTCATCTTCGCTGATATCACTGACATCGCTTACAACTTCCTGGTGGGCCCCACGGTAGCCACCTTGGCCGGCCATCGAGATGGTCAGAGGTCAGAGCTGGTTTTGTCAGTGGTGCTGAGGTTGCCGACTTGCCGTGGTGCAGCGTGCGTGCAGCCCTTGCACATCTC